>JAWPHD010022697.1:0-24301 GCA_037043455.1 Cyrtodaria siliqua | reverse complement strand
GAAGTTATGCTCCAGACAAAAGTATGACGGACGGACAAAGCGGCGCCTATATGCTCGGGGAGCAGTGACAAATTAATAATATTCTGTTTTTGGGTCTATATCGCTTTTCTGTGAAACATTATTATGGACTTGTTTTTCCTTGTTTTATCTGCAGCGATGACGTAATGGTAGTCTGCCTCTCATATCAAAGATTGAAAAACGGTAATAGTAGCTCCCTTGCTTGATGCTCACTATATAAAGGGTAGTGCTAAGACTGGTCGGCTTGTCATCATTATAATATGACTGGATGTCATGTGTCTACGGCATATTATTCCAGTGTGACAGCCTAGCTCACTGCTACAAGTACATATCGTCTTGACATGACTGAATGATTAAACAACATTTGTTCCATAGATATATACATTGCTCGTTTTAACATTCAAAACAACCCATAAAAAATATCGCTTCAAATGATCTGAACAATACCATTGATCTTATTTAAAAAAAAAAAATTCAGTGTGTTTCATTATATTTTCGTTGAAATTTATGCATATTTGTAGCTTATCTGGGGCTCTGTTTTGGCTATTAAAGATTTACTTACAAGAATGCACACTCCTGATCTGAATCCTTGTACTGGAAGGTCAGTGTGATGTCAAATGGACTCTGAAATAATAACAAGAGCTGTTTGGATGTGGCTATACAAAGTCTTTTTAAAACAAGAGGCCCAAGGGCATAAAAGTACTCACTTGTATAGAAACAACTCAAACTGTCACTGAAGGTGATGAATACCCCGCTTTTTTAATTCCAAGTCAAACAAAGGCCCATAATTCTGTAACAAATTAGGCAACCAACAATGGGTGGTGTAGAGGGACGTAAGGTCATCAGTTATTATGAGTATATGAAGTTTGGGAACAACCCATTCAAAACAGTTTGAGAAATGCTAGTAATAACAAGAAATCTGCGAAATCACATGTCTCGCATAACGGGGGCGGGAACTTAAAAACAAAAGATAAATGATGCTAAATGAAAGTTTGTAAACATTTTAATAACTAACAAGAGGTCAATGACCTTGAAGCTCTACTGATAGATTTTGATAGCTAGATCAGCATTCCTGTGAAGTTTCATAAAAATCTGTCAAGTAGTTTCAGAGGAGTAGTCGCTACAAGTTGAAGTTTTTACTATATAACTCTAGGTAAACAAAGATGGCCACTGGCAGCCATGTTTAATGTCGAATCAAAATAATTTTCGACAAGGATCAACATCTTGTCATGCTGATCATTTTAGAAAAAGTCCCATATCAATATCAAGAAGTAGTCGCTACAAACTTGTTTTTAAAAATCTGTTTTAGCCATGGCAGCATCTTGAATTTCCGGCCGAACTAAAAAAATCTGGGATAAATTAGACATCAAGAGCAACATTCCTGTGATATTTTATAAAAATTCGTCAAGTAGTTTCAGAGGAGTAGTTGCTACAAGTTTTTACTATATAAATCTATGTAAACAAAGACGGCCACTAGCGGCCATTTTTAAAGTCGCATCGAAATAAATTTCGAAGGATCAGCATCATGTCATGCTGATCATTTTAGAAAACGTCCCATATCAATATCACTTACAGTTTTCAAGAAGTAGTCGCTACAAATTTATTTAATCTATATTTAGCGGTGGTGGCAATCTTGAATTTCCGGCCAACCTGAAATTTTTCTAGGATCACTAGACATCAAGAGCAACATTCCTGTGAAGTTTCATGAACATCCGTCAAGTAGTTTCAGAGGAGTAGTCGCTACAAGTTTTTACTATATAACTCTATGTAAACAAAGATGGGCACTGGCAGCCATGTTTAACGTCGAATCAAAATAATGTTTGACTAGGATCAACATCATGTCATGCTGATCATTTTAGAAAAAGTGCATATCAATATCACTTATAGTTTTCAAGAAGTAGTCGCTACAATTTTTCTTTTTTAAATCTATTTTTAGCTTTGGTGGCCATCTTGGATTTCACATCAACATGCATTTTTGCTAGGATCAACTAGACTTCATGGGCAACATTTCTGTAAAGTTTCATGAATATCCAATCAGTAGTTTTCAGAGGAGTAGTCGCTACAAATAAAGTTTACGGACAGACAGACGGACGGAAGGACGACGGACACCGCACCACTGCATAAGCTCTGCTGTCTGCTGATCTCTGATCAGTCGAGCTAAAAACAATGGAGTTTACACAGTTTGATGAGATGACATTTAAGTGCATTTGTTTAAAGATGAATGGCCACCCTTTTTGCAGTATTATCAATTAAAAATTTAACTCTTAAACATCATATGAACATTTCTTGATAGTCTCGGAGAGACACATATATTGAAAACCGCTATTAAGTTGTATGTAAAAATAAGTATTATTTGGATGACGTAGATACTACTTTTACCACTGTTTGACTGCACGGGAAATGAGGTAAATCTGATTGTATAGCTGCCCACTATTGCCACATATTGATATATACATTTACCTGTGGATTAATTTACCTGTTCAAAGTTTCCTACGTCATCAAAAAAAATCTTATTCTCGCTTTTCACAGATATCGCAATGTGTGAATTGTAAATATCTATTGTTGTGTATTGATTTAGATTTAAATAAACATTAACATGTTCATGAAACAAAACCTGGCCGGAGAACTTTAAAACAAAAACCATCAGCTCAAAAAGTAGGTTAAGGTCATAGATGAAATCCATGCGTCCAAAAAATGCACTACCCAAGATACAACTATGTCAAAATAGAATGTTTTGTCTTCCAAAGATTAAGCTATAAACTAGATTTAAAGCATCTAGTGCATAATTATAGTTCATGAGAAAGTGATGTTCATGTAACAAAGTTATATGCCCTTTGCTTGGATGGTGAAGTTCACATCCACATTTGCTTTTGGACATGTTGCAATGTACCACTCAAGACACAACTATAAGCAACGTTTGGAAGGTCTTAGTGCATACAGTTTGTGAAAAAGTTACCTAAATGCAAAAGTTGAAGGTAAAAATTATAAGGTTATCTGCCCTTAGCTTGGAGGGTCAAGGTCACATCCACATTTGCTTTGTCACATTGCGATGTACCACCCAAGATACAACTATAAACAAAGTTAGAAAGGTGTAGTGCATACAGTGTGCGAGAAAGTGACCTAAACGCAAATGTTGAAGGTAAAATTTATAAGGTTATCCGCCCTTTGCTTTGAGGGTCAAGGTCACATTCACATTTGCTTTGTCACGTTGCAATGTACCACTCAAGATACAACTATAAGCAAGGTTTGAAAAGTCTAGTGCATTCAGTTTGTGAAAAGTGACCTAAATGCAAAAGTTGAAGGCAAAAATTATAAGGTTATCTGCCCTTTGCTTGGAGGGTCAAGGTCACATCCACATTTGCTTTGTCACGTTGTACACCCAAGATACAACTATAAGCAAAGTTTGAAAGGTCTAGTGCATACAGTTTGTGAAAAAGTTGAACGTAAAAATTATTAAGTTATCTGCCCTTTGCTTAGAGATCAAGGTCCACTTTCACATTTGCTTTGTCACGTTGTGATGTACCACCCAAGATACAACTACAAGCAAAGTTTGAAAGGTCTAGTGCATACAGTTTGTGAGAAAATGACCTAAATGCAAAACATGAATGTTGATGCCTTCGCCCCCGCCACCGTTGGAAAAGCAACACCTTTGTCTCTTTTGTTCTTCGAAAAGGTGAGACCAAAATGTGTTGGGCGACGCGACACAAGGGGACAGATGCGACGCAACAGGACAAAAAACGTGTTACATGACAGGACGCAACGGATTTTACGGACAGCAGAATTCCTACTTGACCCCTGGACCACTATTTGAACAAACAACGAAAGAATGAATGAATGGTGTTTTACGGCACGTCGACACATAAATAGGTCATATTGTGCGCAAAAACTGACGAAAGATGAAGAAATGAAGGATTAATTAAAATTAACAACGAAGAGGACCGTAAGATCTACATTCAAAATATAGGCCTATGGCTATTGAAGTTTCAGAGAATTGTTTTTTTAAGATTTTCCTATATAACTATGCAAAGGCTTGTGGCTCCCAGAGCGGGTCAAATGCAATCCAGGACAACAAGAGCTCCTCCTAGCATGGGCATATACGCACGTTGGTCCATTGTTGTAGACCTATTACTTTCAGGGCTTCCACTAAGGTTCAAATTAGGAAGTTCAAAACTTCCTGTATATCAAATTTGGAAGTTCATGGGGAAAATTTAGGAAGTTCCAGTGTTTGAGCATGGCATTCATACTCAGTCTTTGAGTCAGTGATTCGCGTGGTGCTCGGAAACAACACATCTAAATTGTTAAAAAGAAAAAAAGGATATTTATAATCATCTATATGTTTATAAAAGAAAATATTTGATGACATCATTATATAAACAGTTTCAAACTAAAAATACTTAATTTGCCTTTGCGTGCCATACCCCACCCACAAGTTTTATACAGTGAATTACATTTTGCAAACAGTTTTCAATTTATCAGTCCAGGAAAGCTTTTAAATTGGCATACATTAATGAAAGGTATGTAAAACTGTCAAGTGTAGGAATAAATGTAACAGATTCTTTAATTTATTATCAAAGCGATCGATTGTTTTTGCCAGTGATAATTTCACTTCCGTGTTTAGTCTCCATTCGCGAAGAGTTCTTTCCCGTAGGTTAGAGATTATTAAATATTGTTTGTCTATCAGTTATTCGTTTCTATTTGTAACTTTGATAAATACATAGAAAAATGACACAAAGATATTTACAGATTATGGGACGTCCATAGTAAAGAATCGCGGCGTACTTTGAAGATTTTGGAAGTACACTGTGCGCCTTTGATGTTAATTTTCGCCGTACAAATACGCTTTTTGGACGTAATTTACGGCCGTACGCCCGTTAACGGAAGCCCTGTACTTTGAAAGTTATTATCCACAATCATATGTAAAAGGTTAGGTTAAGTTCCAGGTTAAACTTTTTTCAAGGTCATTCAAAACATATGAATCAGAGAGTAATGGGTCTTTCATTGGATCATGTTGAGGATGTGTGCAACACTTAATTATTATAAACCGTACACTTTGAAAATTGTAAAGGTACCAAATCAATAACACAGTCACCACAAAATCTGTTATTAGCTGGGGTGACCATCTTGAAGTTCCGGCTGACCTGATCTTTACTCAGGACCGGACACATCTAGGGCAACATTCCTGTAAAGTAGTTTCAGAGAAGTAGTACCACAATATTTTCCTATGTAACTCTTTGTACACAAAGTACACAAAGATGGCCGCTGGAGGCCATGTTTGATGTCAAATTAAAATGATTTTCGTCAAGGACAAACAATATGTCATGCTGATCATTTTAGTACAGATTCCATATCAGTATCACTTATATTTTCGTCGGAGTAGTCGCTACAAACATCTTTTTTAAAAATCAATTTTTAGCTTTGGCAGCCATCATGGATTTCTCATCAACCTGAATTTTTACTAGGATCAGCTAGACTTTATGGCAACATTCCTGTAAAGTTTCATGAAAATCCATCTAATACTTTCAGAGGAGTGGTCACCACAAAAAAGGTTTACGGACGGACGATGCACCACGGCATAAGCTGTGATCTTTTTCCACAAAAACAAAATTTATATCATATTAAAAATTTTGTAAATATTTTTTTTTCATTTTGTGGGGTTAACCCAGTTAGTCATTCAATTTTAAATGCTTATTACTATTATCGATATTAAGACTCTGGCCAAGTTTGGTAAAGATCAGATGAAAAGATGCTAGAGTTTTGACAAGGCAAAATATAGAATTTTTCATTAAATCAAGGGCCCTAACTCTGATGTTTATTATCCGATATTGATAGTTTTCAAATTAATCTTACCTTTTATCAATATTAATAGTCTAGCCAAGTTTGGTAAAGATCGGATGCAAAATGAAGTTGCTTTAGTGTTGACATCAAAAAGTTAATGGAAGACGGACATACGGACGGACGACGAAAAAATAACAAACTGTAGAAACTAAAACAAAGCTTTCATCCTCTAACTAGAAAATGTGTCCATGGGACAAAAATGCCCCACATAAGCGCAGTCAGTTCTTTTTTGCACGGAAAACACTGCTGGCATGTCGATGTGTCATGAAAGCAAACGTGCAGTATATTTTTTATTTATGTATAAGGGTGCACAATAATTTCAGCAAAAGCTTTACTATGTTTCAATTCCTGAAATTTATGATGCCAATTCACCACAAAGATGTGTTCACATTGACATGTAAGACGTTTTAGCTGTGAACTTATTCGTCGTACCTTTCATAACTTTTTAAATATTACAGATTCATAGATATCTAAACTGCTGGTGAATGAGAAACATTGTCATCAATCGATGCACACAATGATGAGCACAAAATCAAGGCAGTAATTCAAAAATAAGAAAATATTTTTCACCTTGTTTTTCCACCATTTTGTATGCATTCAACCAATAGTGCTGCCGAAGCAATGCCATAAACCTCTACACTTTCATACCTTGGTATTGTGAATGTCATTTTGTTTTATCACAATTTTTTTTTTATAGTTTTTTTGTTTCTTTTTGCCAGAAAAATGTTGTTTTCTTGTGCATTACCAAATATATGCAAGCTGTGACCTGGGTATTTAGCCGGTAACACTAAATGTCTGGGTAAGATTCACAAATTGAAGAGAATGGGTTTATAAAATATCTCGGGTCTTAAAAATAGTATCGCCCTGTAGCAAATTGTAGCATTTATTATATGTATGCCCCGCCATGAAGGTGGTGCGAGCATATAGTGTTACCATGTCAATTATTATTAAGTCAATTACTCACATACCAAAAGCCTTACAGTATTCAAACTTCATACACATTTACACCTATATGGCACAATTATGTTCCTACCCAATCAGGTCCATACAATTTGCCTTTTAATATCACACTTAACTTTTTGTTACTCCATTTTGTAAGCAACCGACAACCCTTTAGCGGGGCATTCGGGTCCCTCGGACACATTTTCTAGTGTTTATTGTATTTTTTACATCAGCTTCTTCAGAATAAAAGCAGTTCATTATAAAGAGTTGTAAGTTCAGTCTTTAATGAACTTCCACAAAAGATCATACCTTCATATCAAATGGAGCCCCAAGTACATTCTTCAGTATAGGACCATTTCTCCACTTCCAGACATCTTTCACTGTGGCAACATCTGTATACCTCTTATCTCCATAGACATCCCTATAGCAAACAAGATAAATTTGATGTTAGATCCATAAAAGAACATTCTGATGGAATTTGGTGAAATTCCTCAAGTAATGAAGAAGATATTAATAAATGAAAATCAGACGCACAGACTAACGAACGGACTAATGGACAAACTGGCACACATACACTGAGACAACATTGTGCTCTCTAGCTCGAGATCTACAATAAAAGTATAAGTTATAGAACCTGGCTGTATGATGTTGCCTAATGATGCTGAATACATGTGTGAATTTAATTCGATTATGTAAATTAGTTTAGGAGATACAAGCTTACATACACATTTTAACATGGAAGCCGACGACGATCAAATAATGGCAAGAGCTAACAAGAGTTGTGCGCAACATGGTGTCTCGCCTAATGTGACATGTCCATCATACATGTTTCAAGCAATCTTCATCTTGACAAAATCGAGAGTTTATAGTAACTGTTAACTCGGTCAAACACTGTTGTCAGCATTCAGTAGGTTAGCATGCATAGTTTCCTTAACACATCTTCATCTTACCACAAGGAACATCGTTATCCATGACCAATAACTCTGACTTTCATTTTGGCAGAGTTATACAGCCTTTTAAAGCTTGTATTAGAAGTAATATGGTAATCAATCATGAATGTTTCCCACTTAACAATTATAAATGTGAAGAATTATATTGATAAGCAGTGCTGAATTTCAGTAATAAATAGTCACATGCTGTAACAATAAACACATCCTGTTTATCTAAAGTTCACGGCAACAGTTTCAGACAGAACCAATTACAGTAAACTCTCGCTTATCCGAACTCTTTCTAATCCGGATCTCCCTCTTAACCAAACGATTTGCGTCCGCCCTTTCCCACCCTTCTTTATGTATATATAGGAAAACCCCATTATCCGGTCCCCCGCTTTTCCGAATTTCGAACGCATTTTCGGGTACCAACCAATCAATTTTTTTACCTAAATTAAGACAATAATCCGGTCATTGTTTGCGTTTGAACGCCACGGTAATTGTTTGATCAACGGTGCAAAAATATCGCCACCGATAATTGCATGAATGTTTGAATTAAGTGAGAAAGAGTGTTTTATACGAAAATGTATATTGTATTAAGTTATATAACTGAAAATGTTGAAACTGTATAGTAAAAGAAAAAACACTCAAGTTGAGGCTCACTAAGTTTTTTCAGTGAGGTGTGTTTTACCGACGCGTAACGATGCGTAATTCTTACACTGGATCATCAATGGCTGTTGACAATTAACAACTTTGATTTGTATAAATGTTTGTGTGCTTATATCATATTAAATGTAATAAAACTATTTTATTATCATACATTAGTATCTCAAATCTAATTCTTTGATGTGTTCATAATGGTAAGTAATGCAACCAAATAAATATGATGAAAACATACTGCTAATGTGCGATATCTATAACTGACAGTTCTCGTGTAAAACAGTAATCCCGACACCCCGCATATCCGGACAAAAATGTCAGTCCTATGATCGTCCGGATTAGCGAGTGTTTACTGTACACACTAATTACTTCCTAGTATCTAGTTATATAATTTTTATTATCTGTCACATCTGAAGGAGAATGCATCAGATGCATGCAGACAAAAACTCTTTTTAATTTAGATAAATAAATAAAAAAGATTTTACTAATGTTGAAATCATCTTATTTTCATTGAGTAAATATTCAGTAATGAGACTGACTAAATTTATCAGTATAAAAATATTTAGAGCCACCCAAGAGAGAGAGGAAGAATACACAGGAATCTGGAAACATGCCCTACTCTTACTATTCATATGGTTCCTTATGTGCTCTGACATTATCGCTTAATCATTTATTTTTTAAAAGAATCAGTAGAAAGTTTTTTTATTTGTTTAGTAACATATTTATTTCCAGAATCTTTACACGTTTTGGATATAGAATGCAAATTCCACTTAAATACATGTAACCTCTGAAGAAGATATCATTGGAAAGTGCAAGGCTGTAACTTGATGTGCATGCATGCCTGTGCCTTATATAAAGGTATACACAGTCCATCACTGGGTCAGTCTCTGTTTAGCATCACTCATTAGTGTTGGGAATCAATCGGAACAACACTATCTTTCATAGCAGCTTGGTATTAAAGCATATAATCTACAGTAGATCATGTGTGTTGACTTATGAAACCCGAATATACATTTTACCTTTAATTTACATAGGTGAGACACTATATTGCGCGCAACTCGTTAGTTTTCCTTAAATGGAGCGAAATGCAAATATTGAATGACAGATGAATACTCAGTATTGTAGTTGTGTAATGTTGTTAACATACTCATATATATATACTCGGTAAAAAAAGTTTTGGACCAGGGTATATAAAGTCATATAAAAATAAAACTAGTGGACAACATTTAAGTATCTTTTTTTAGTAACCAAGGTCTACCCTACCCGGTTAATTTGGTACCAGAAACATTAAATTCCAAACAAGATTTGATTTTAAAAATATATCGCGAACACACAAAGGGTCTGTAAAAAATGTTGCAAAGTGCAAATAAAGTAACAGTTACGGACACGTTCGAGTAACCAATAAAAAGACTATTATTTTTTCGCAAACTTTCATTGTAAACGATAATTGTAGTTGATTGTAGATCTATTGTGAATTATCAACTGAGATAATAAGAGTTATGGTCGAATGTCATGGTTCAGCGATCATTGTACGGGTTTGAACACTGCCATGGTCCAAAACTTCTTTTACAGAGTATATATATATATTGTGCTTTATAAGCTCAAGGTTACAGTGTCCCTTTAAACAGAGAAATTCTTTTTGATTTCAAATATATTTTAAAAAAACACTTGAAATTGATCTTAAATTTGGTTGTTGTTAAATGTTTGTCAACATATAGGTTATTTTGACTTGCTGTATAATTGCTGCAATTATCCAGCTTGTCAACTTGTATTGTTCCACAAAATGACATTTTAATCTAAGGGTATCATGTTTTATCAAGAAATGTCAGCCGAATTAATGTGATATTGCTGCTGGCATGCAATAGCAATTAACACTGGCTATAACAAAACCCGATGACAGATTTAGATTCAGCCTCAAAAATACCTCAGAAACATGTACTTCATATTGGACTACCTCAAAGGGGAAAAAAATAAAACATTGAAGTGCCGAACTTCTTAAAATAGCCCATAACATGAATGATTTTTTTCGGATTTCGCTCGATGCATGGAACCAGAAAATGTGTCAACATGTTAAAATTTTAGGCACGGACACTCATTTACATTTTGAACACATACTAATAAAAAAATAATCATTTGTGTTGCGTCAATAAGCAAGACATTTTATCTGCATTGCCTATTACTGGTTCTACCCAGGAAGACATTGAGAGTGATTAAAATAACTTCAGAGAGCTTCTCTTACAATCCATGTAAAATAGGGTAAATAAGTTTATTTAAACTATTAATATGAAAAGAGATGCTGCAAATGAATTTGGTGGTCTGTACTATAACACAATACAATGGTAATTATTATATTTGAAAGTTTAATCCCATTACAAACTTTTACTCGTGTATCAAATTACCCATCTGCAGTAGCCGACATAAAGTTAAAGTAATTATGTTCCTGTCAAACCTTATAAAACTCACATTGAAATGTGCATAGATTGAAATGTGTATGCATTCAAAACAGAAGCGAAATATAGTTTATGACTGGCCAAGAAAATTGTCCAGTGGAAGTGAGTTTAGATATGAAATCTGGTACTCCACAATTTTATATTGCTAAACATAGTCAAATTTGTAGATGTTACATGTATTGTGAAATTTGGAGACGGTACATGTATTTAAGAGACCACTGACCTTGACACAGGGTCAGTTTGAGGTTGAAAATCACTGGAATGAGAAGGACAATGACAAGGAGGTTATATGTGAAATTTGAACACTCTACTCCAAAGAACAAAAAAGTTATAAGAATTTAACGCAAACCTTAACCTAAACCGCAATGTAAATCTTAACCAAAACCTAAATGCAAATCTATAAAAGAATAATATATATATATATATATATTTAGGTTAAAAAGCTATATATGCCCTATAAAGATAACAGACACGCACTTTTTGGATTCACGCGTACAGCTTAACCAAAACCTTAACAAAAACCTTAACCAAAATCTTAACGCTAGCATATTGTAACTTTCTTGTCCTTGGGAGTAGAATGTTCAAATTTCATATATAACCTCCTTGTCATTGTCCGTCTTAATGCCAATAACTTCCAGCCCTCCAACTGACCATGGGTCGGAGTCAATACCACTTAAATACATGTACCGTCTTCAAAAACTGTGTTAAAAAAATAATAAAAAATTAAAACAAATATTTGAAAAAAAAAAAAATTAAAAAATTAAAAAAAAAAGAAATATAATAATAATTAAAAAAAAAAGTCAACAAATCTGGTAAAGTTTGGTAAAGATCAGATGAAAAATGAAGGCCCTATCGTATTAACGAGGCAAAATATAGCATTTTTAAGAAAATCAAGGGCCATAACTCCGCTGTTACTGGTCTGATATGGCTGGTTTTCGAACTTTTTCGAGCTTCATTGATATTGACAATCTCTTAAAGTTTGTTAAAGATAGGATGAAAAATGAAGGCCCCCTACATTTTAACGAGGTAAAATATAGCATTTTTATCTAATTCAAGGGCCATAACTCCGCTGTTACTGGTCCGATATGGCTGGTTTTCGAACTTTTTCGAGCTTTCATTGATATTAACAATCTCTTAAAGTTTGGTAAAGATAGGATGAAAAATGAAGGCCCTATCGTCTTAATGAGGCAAAATATAGCATTTTTAACTAATTCAAGGGCCATAACTCCGCTGTTACTGGTCCGATCCGGCTGGTTTTCGAACTTGTCCGAGCTTTCATTGATATTAACAATCTGGTAAAGTTTCGTAAAGATAAAATGAAAAATGAAGGCACTATCATCTTAACTAGATAAAAGTTAACGATGGAGGTACGACGGACGGACAACGGATGACGGACAACTCGCCATCCCAAAAAATAAAACATGTATATATCTATCTATATTAAGTCCTTTTAAAGTCCCAGCTGTCGCCTGTCTTGTCATCGTCGGCCAGGGGTTAAGGAGAACTAGTCCGGACAATTTGTGTATTAAAACCTTTAAAGGGCCATAACTCCGCCAAAAATAACTCAACCGGAACACGGCGATGACATGCACATCTAGGCTTGGTACAGATCATCCCTACAAAGTTTCATTGAAATCCGACCAGGGATTCAGGAGAACTAGTCTGGACAAAGTTTGTGACATACAGATGTGACATACAGACAACAGACAGACAGCACAAAAACAATATTTCTCCCCTCCATAAAGTGGGGGAGACATAATTAGAATGATATATATCATCTATCACAACTCATTGTTTTTGCAAGACCATAATAGTCAGAGTTTACCATGCATTTCATCACAACATTTCTTTTTTTAATCACAAGTGTCACTCTCCATAGTCCAGAACTATAATTCACGGACAATCAAAAATTGGCCTCCGATCAATTACGAGTAATACTTAATTATTGTCATTCACATTTAGGCGGGGACCCAAGCCTGAAAAAAACGAAAACGTTTACCCGGAAAGATATACTCCTGATTTTTTAAATATTAACAGATGGGGGTCTTGTACACATGAAACCACTGTATGGACTTCTGGCATACTTTGCATTTCATAACAGCATCGCGATTTCTATGGTAACCCATTCGAACCAAGCCAATATATGAAAATCGCTGAACAAACATTCAAAGGAAAATAAAGTAATAAAGTAATTTGCACACGTCCTTTTAGGCAAATACAGTTCCAGTATTTGAAACCTATATGTGTATATGAAATATCAAACTACAGAATCAAGACCTGATTATGTTACACTTTACTAATTTTAACAAGAGTTATAGACCTTTTATGAATTTTGTTTTGTCTTGTGCCAGGGATAATGCGAATTTCTTGTGTTCACAATAACTGCAGTAAACGGTTTCCGATTTCCACTAAATGTTGTATGGTGTTAGGCCTTATACCTACAAGGCCTTTGACAAGATCAATACTGAGTAAAACTGACACTTTCTTTAAAGAGTTATTACCCTTGGTTATTGAAAGAATAGGCACATTTTAGCGTGAGTACACACATTACTTTAGTAAACGGATTCCGATCTTCACATTATTTAGTGTGAGACTTTATATGAATATGAACAAGATGACAATGAGCAGAATTGACACCTGCCTTACTGAGTTATTGCCCTTGATTATTGCAAAAATGCAAATTTCAGCTTTCGTACACAATACATTAAATAAATTGGTTTCGATTTTAACTTTATATCAAACGGATTTCAGACAGGTTAGACGAGTATCAAGTTATTGCTTTAAATTGTCGAAAAATTCCATCGTCTGATTGTTTCATACTTTGCTTTGAAATATCATCAATTACTGTGTAATATTCTTATTGAACAAAGAGGATATCGTCCTCTGACTAAGGAGCGTGATTGTTTTCACGATGATTATAATAAATAGCATTTGATTTTCCATGCTTTTTGGGGTAATATTATTAAGGTCTCGGTTGTGTTTGACAATGAGAACAATTGAGGAGTGGTTTACCAAGTTATCGCCCTTGATGTTTGCAAATATTTAAATTTCAGACTGAGTACACGGCAACTACAGTAAACGAGTTCTGATTCTCACTTATATTTAGTTGAAGGGTTTTGGACAATAACACTATGTGGACTTGTCACGTAGTTGTTTTCGAAGCATTTATATTCATATAAGATAATATTTTTTACACATATGGAACTAGTTAAGTATGACACTAATGTTTATAGACAAATTGTTGGAATCCCAAATGAGAATGAAATGTGCAACTCTTGTTGCAGATTTGTTTTTGTTTTGTTATGTTAGAGGCTTCATGTTTAGTCTTCTACCAGATACGCTTAGGCAGATGTAATTGAAGCCTTTTATTATACCTCGTTGTATATGGATGATATTTTGGACATTACAACCCTTTCTTTTCTTTACTACATATACTTTCTTTCCAAAGAACTTCACCTCAAAAAAGCTAATATTTCTCATAGTTGCTATATCTTCTTTACTCGATTTACATCTCGCGATTGAAACTGAGAAATAATAAGCCAACTCTATTGCAAGAGAGATCATTTCAATTTTGACACTGTTAAGGGCACGACTAGACAATATTAAAGACAACCATCGAACGTTACCATCCTTTCAGGATTTCGGTAGGCATCATCATAGGTCCACAATCTTTCCGGCGATCGCACAATCAAGTGGAAAGCAAAGCGGTGAACCGTAAATGGGTCAACCACTAAACATGCAGTGCGTTGCAAAATAATAAGGTGACAACCTCCTTTGATAAGCCTTTTAACAGTGATCATTACCCAATTTTTATCAGGAGCACCATGTGACTCTGTCAACGTCTTAGAAAATAGTCTGCGATTACGTCATAATTTGTCACATGACCATAGGTAAAATATCAAAATGGTTATCAGAAATCATCTCCGCGACCTGACACCATTAATGCCATGGGGTGGTGCTGAGTGGTAAACAATCGAAAGGAACTCCGCTTACTTTGGACATTTTTGATGAATTTAGGTTAGTACTTTAATTTTAGGTAGGCTGTTTAGAGCTATGAAATTTTAGAAAGTGATGGTAAGAACAAAAGATATAATGCAACCCTATGGAAAACGCAATGGTAGAGTCCATTTTGATTGTGTTAATGGCGGAGTGATATGCCAAAGAATACATTTTATTCTACCGCAGTATAATGCTGAGCAAACATTAGTGTTTATGCACTAAAATGAATATTGAATAAGAGCAATAAGCTTATATTTGAAAAGGTTTGCGTGACGTTTACTGCATTCGTTTTCAAGAAAGTAATAACGACCAAAATATATTAATCCAAAAGTTAGCATAAGCTTTAGCTCAATATTGTGTTACGTGATCTACAGCGGCAGTAAGACAGGACGTTATACCTTTGGAGATGTCTGTAGTGATGCAGACACTAGAAATAGGAAGAAAGTGTGCTTTATTAGGCTGTTTTTGTAAATTAGGAATACCGTACATAGTTGGAAGTTTGTTTTGCTTCTCATCTACTCCAGCTTTAAAAGTGCTTCATTGAGTTTTATATCCGAACAAACCTTTGCGAAGGTTTATTATCATAACTCTGATTTACTTAAAGTATTGTCAGAACACTTCTGCTACAAGGTCTGTCACAACGTGAATACTGTGGTGACTATATGCACAGACTTTTTAAGATTATTGGTCATCATCGCATTCATACAATCTGTGCTAAACTTGTTAACAAACATAACAAAATAGGACATGACCCTATCATTATGCAATGCACTGCATGTTTAGATGTTGACCCATTTACAGTTCGCCACAATGCTTTACAATTAATGGTGCGATGACCCGACTGATTTTGAACCCTACTTCTACTCACAGGAATTTATTATGATATATAATATAGAAGGCTAGAAAGAATATAGTTATAGTATATGTATATAGTAAAGGGCCTTCTTCTGCTCTCTATCTCTATCCTTCAATACTATATATCGTAATGAATGCATGTGCTTCTACCTAAATAGGCCTAATTTTTGATTTAATATTGTCTGATCGTCATCATTCTTTTCTTGTCCCGGCTTCTGACAAGTATTTGCTTTGTGGCTTTCTGGGAATTTCTATTCATATATACATGATCATTTTGTGTTATACTTATATTGCCTACTAATTGCTATTTATACTTCCTAGTTTGTAAGGGGTTAAAGCCTGGCTGGTCGAATTTTATTGGAATGAAAATAGGGTAAGAGTGAGGTATGGTGCACTCTAGAACCTGGTTTAACCCCAGCAGCCTTTATGTCACTGACCATTCCAAGGAGGTACCCATATTGTCACTGACCATTCCAAGGAGGTACCCATATTTCAACCGTTTGAGTTTGCCATTTCGCATACTTTGCTCTTTTCTATCCTTGTGATTGGTGTTTGTTCCAAATACGTGTGTTTGGTTGATTGATTGTGTTCTGTGAATGTTATATTTCCTTCTCGACTTTTATACCATAATTTGTTTCTGACTCGAAATAGGATATGGATCACATTTAGTGATACTTATAGTTTAAAACTGTAAACATGATTCTATTACACTATTTAATACATTGCGTCCCATGGATCAAGGCGATACAAACCGTAGGAAAATATTCAAGTTCTTAACCAGAAGTTGCCTGTTCAATCAATCAGAACCTAGAATTGAAACTCAAGGTCACAGAAACACCAATGTTGGTTGGACAGTTAATGATCATATGTAACAAAAGTGCAAATTTCAAATAAATCATTTAGATATTATTCAAGATGTTTTGGAGAAACTCTGTCAGACGTCATACCCAAACAACGACGTCGCTCAATCGCCTTCCAACGAAACTAGCCAATAAAAAAGCCGTTATTTTTCTGATAAATACAATCAAACGTCTGTGACAAAATAGTGAACCAATTTGGAAGTTTACAATTTGATAAGACAGTAATTGCAGTAACTACTATTCTATTTTTAAGGTAAATTAAAGGTCCATAACTGTATTAAGAAATCTAAAAGCTATCATCGAACGGGTTCTAAATATCTGCCAGTACGAGGGTCATTCAATAAGTTCTGTCACTAACGCGTTTTAACAATTATGTGCTTGTTGTGAGTGTTGATATTTGGTACCAAATGAAAGAAAGTTTCAATACCATTGATGGTAAAATGAATGCTGTATCTTTTGTGTGACGAAAGTTATGGAACATTTAATATACATCACTTATACATACTGAGGCATTTTCGTCCTGAGTTTTTTTCAGGTATGTTGACTGTTACTTTTTTAAATGCCTGTTTCTCTTTAAGTACTTGTCGAAGACCTTTGAAATTTCTCATACATTACCAGTTATATCTGTGCATTACAAGATTCAGAATGTAAGCATGGTAGATGAAAAGACATTGTCTTAGAAATTAACATTTTAAGCTAACATGTAAAATTAATTTAATGATAAATAGATATTAAATGGAAGGGCAGTTTTCTGAAATAGCGTTTTTGGATGTTCAATATTTTCACTAAACATTGTGCAAATTTCTACAATAATGTGTTGAATATGAAATTTAAACACTGAAGGACTAGGATTTGTAAAAAAATATGAAAACATATTAATACTATGAGAATAATCACGACATTTAAAAGATATTATAACATTTCCGTAAACAAAATGAAGAAAATCAGTGTTATTTCCGCTAAAATTAAGGGATATGCATTCACTCATATCTAGTTTACAGCAAGACCTTTCCGAATTATCGACAATCATTTTCATGGATAATAGGCGAATAACAACAGATGGCGTACAAGAAAATTTAAAAGCATAGAATTATTCAAATAAGTTTTACAACGTTTTGTAACAAGGACATGTTCAGAGATGCCAGTATCCAAAAGGTGTGGTAGGGGGAGGTAATTCAGGGGTATAAATAACCGGAAATTTTTCATTTTTGTTGTGGAATTTAAGAGAGCGAACCCAGTAGTACTATAAATACACTACTTTATCTCAGTGTAATATCCAGTTCAAAGGATATATGCCTAGTGACAGAACTTTTTGAAGCACCCTCGTATGTTAATGTTATTAAGACTTCACACTAAACGATATGGTTTAAACCCTACACAATTCAAGATAGTTTTTGCAAAACCATATTTTCTAAGTAAATTAAGGACCATACCTCTATTCCAAAATGGCAAAACAATTTGATGTTTCATAAATATTATTAACATATACTGGTATCCTATTTGTATATAAAATTTCCACCCAAAATGTTGTTTAATGTTCAACAAAACTTGATTAATTAACATAAACTCAACACAAAAATGTATTTTCGTAGATAATCAGGGGCCATAACTCTATTTAGAAACGGCAAAGGTACACATTGATCGTAAGGAAGTGATGTCTGTTTGATATAAGGCTTCACAGCAATTTTAGTTAAAATCCAAAATAAGATAAAGAAACCTTGCACCTAAGCTTACCCAAAATGTGCATTTTTGATAAGTAACTCAGGGGTCATAACTCTATTCTGAAAAGGAGAAAATCGGTCTTGCTCGTAAGAAAGTGACATCTTAACGATATAACGCTTCACAGTAAAGTTGGTTTTAACCGAAAACAATTTACAGAAGTTATTAAGAACGTGCATGAAAGCTTTAGCCAAAAGGTGCATGCCCGTCCCTCCCTCCACCCATCTGCCCGCCATCTTCAATCCTTAAACCGCTTTTGATTTTAAAAAAAATAATTGAAAATTGCATTTGGCATAAACAGAATATAATTAGGTGTGCATATGTCTTATTTATGTACAAAACAAAATCATATCGCTAAGAAATAAACTTGTACACCTTTTTTCTTTAAATATCAATATTTTCTTATCACGTATAGGCTTCCGTAGAAAATGCGTTGGTGTTACGAAATGCAAAGAATACCATTAATCCATACAGTGGTTTCGTATAGAGTACAGTTTCTGCTATTGATATGCAAAAAATCACGAGTATATCTTTCCGGGTAAACCAAAAGTGTTTTTTTGCACGATACGTGAGGTTGGGTCCCAGCCTAATTCTTAGTTTTCTAAATATGACTTATAATTACTGACGATACCTTTAATTATCTAAAGCCGAAAATGTTTGTTAAATTTCCTGCATGTTGATTTTGATCTCAATTTGCCGACAAAGAAACTGTTGACAGTGTTGCAAACATATGTCCATGTTGTTTAAAGTAATTAATGACAAACTGAAGTTGTAGCCAAGCATCCCTTTATAACTTTAAGCAGTTGTCAATTATCTGCTCTGATGTCATAAAGTTTGACAAACTTTCTTAATCCCATCAAAGATTATCATGTTTGTTTATTCAAGGTTCAGTGCTCGCGCGCAGTAGGTGTCAATTGGTTGGTTATTGATTGTTTCTAACAGTCAATATACACTCGTCTAGGTGATTAGTGTAGCGGTCTGTTTGAAACAGGCCGCTTATGGCATAGAAATTAAACAAGTTCAGGCCAATTTTCAGGAGTATTTGGCGCCAAATATGAAAACAATAAACAACTACTGAATATGAAACATACGCAATGTTTTACAATTTCTAAAGTGCTCTGTGATAAAGAACATGGGTGGCTATAGCAACATCTTTACGACACATGGGAAATCTGAATATAGTAAATCTCCAAGGAAACATTCAAAAGAGGTTGAAAAAGCATTTAGAAAACTAAAAGCACTATGATGTAAATTATTTGTTTATGACAGCAGTCTCAGAATGTGCTGACTGCACCTCGTACATAAATGTGTTGTGTATTTTTCTGGATAATCATGTTTATTCTATTTTTAACATTAGGGCTGTTCCAGGAAAAAAGGCCTGGGGGGGGGGGGGGGGGGGGGGGGGGGGGGGGGGGGGGGGTAGGGGGGGGTGGGGGGGGGTGGGGGGGGGGGGGATGGGTGGGGGGGGAAATTAAAAATCTGTGGGTGTGGGGGTGTCAGAAGAATTCTAATTATGTGGGTTGGGGGTGTCAGAAGAATTCAAATTCTGTGGGGTGGGGGTGAAATGTAAATCGTATTGAGTTGTTGGAGGGTGTACATACATGTGATACCTCACGGCGTGAGATGAAATCTCACGGAAGTCTAACCCTCCTCACCGGCCCTACGGAATTGTGTGAAAAAACTCCAGTAAAATTGCTAAAATCGATTTTTGTATGTTAGCAGATGTTGCTTCTAAAAATAGAATGAATCAAGAACGACAACTCCTACGAAATTTCGTAACCTCTCGTACTCAATTAGATTTCGTACTATTTAACATTGTACTCAATTTTGATTCATACTATCGGTTATTTTCCAGAGGGGAGTTATTAGGCAAGCCAACTGTGCAGCCGTCTTTTGCACGGCCGTTTTTGAAAAATCGCGGCCAATATTTGGTGGTGTGGGTGGGGTAAAAAAAATATTTTTATGTTTTGTAAGTACGAAAATATAACAACAAACTTTAAAAGGACACTGTCTGTAAGTATTAAAGCACATTATTGAGCATAACCAAATAACAGAGAAAGGTTTATCAATTGTTATTAAATAAAACAGGATTGTTTTCTTTATGAATATGGACCCAGGCCTACAGGATTGTTTTCTTTATGAATATGGACCCAGGCCTACAGGATTGTTTTCTTTATGGATATGGACCCAGGTCTACAAGATTGTTTTCTTTATGGATATGGACCCAGGCCTACAGGATTGTTTTCTTTATGAATATGGACCCAGGCCTACAGGATTGTTTTCTTTAAGAATATGGACTTCTTTATGGATATGGACCCAGGCCTACAAGATTGTTTTCTTTATGGATATGGACCCAGGCCTACAGGATTGTTTTCTTTATGAATATGGACCCAGGCCTACAGGATTGTTTTCTTTAAGAATATGGACCCAGGCCTACAGGATTGTTTTCTTTATGAATATGGACCCAGGCCTACAGGATTGTTTTCTTTATGAATATAGACCCAGGCCTACAGGATTGTTTTCTTTATGAATATGGACCCAGGCCTACAGGATTGTTTTCTTTATGAATATGGACCCAGGCCTACAGGATTGTTTTCTTTATGGATATGGATCCAGGCCTACAAGATTGTTTTCTTTATGAATATGGACCCAGGCCTACAGGATTGTTTTCTTTATGGATATGGACCCAGGCCTACAAGATTGTTTTCTTTATGGATATGGACCCAGGCCTACAGGATTGTTTTCTTTATGAATGTGGACCCAGGCCTACAAGATTGTTTTCTTTATGAATATGGACCCAGGCCTACAGGATTGTTTTCTTTATGAATATGGACCCAGGCCTACAGGATTGTTTTCTTTATGAATATGGACCCAGGCCTACAAGATTGTTTTCTTTATGAATATGGACCCAGGCCTACAGGATTGTTTTCTTTATGAATATGGACCCAGGCCTACATGATTGTTTTCTTTATGAATATGGACCCAGGCCTACAGGAGTTTTTTTTTATGAATATGGACCCAGGCCTACAGGATTGTTTTCTTTATGAATATGGACCCAGGCCTACAAGATTGTTTTCTTTATGAATATAGACCCAATCCTCAGGTCCATATTCAATGTTACCGCTAGGAAAAAGCTTATCTGGAGCACTGATTATAAGAGTGATTTGAAGGTCAATTTATCAAATTTACTAAATTTGTAAAAAGTTCTAATTCTGTGGGTGGGGGGTTCTTGGCGAATTCAAATTCTGTGGGTGGGGGTGGAAAATAATTAGAATTCTGTGGGTGGGGGGTGTTTTTTTTGACTGTCGTTCTTGCCCCCACAGGCCTTTTTTCCTGGAACAGCCCTTAGTTAAAGTACATATTTTCATTTTTACCAATGATCGGTTATAGAATTTCCTAATCGATCATCATAATCAAATACCTAGGTAACCGATGATCGGTAAAAATCAACTGATCGGTACATCACTACTAAGTCGAGATCCGTAAATGGTCTCGACAAATATTTAACATTATTTCGTATACTTACTCATGTTTTTCTTTAAGGTATAGCATCAAAGCATGCTGAAAAATAAATGTATATATGAAACAAAGTTCAAGTACATTCTTTTATATCCCCAGACATTCCGTCCATCTTTCCGTTGTCTGCAGTGCAATTCTGAAGCAACAGTCAAACATGCACAAATGGTGCCCTGCAATAAGCGGTCACCTTCTATAAGTCGTCATATCCAAACACTCCCATGCAATTTCTGTATTAAACCTTTAACCCTTACTACCCGGTCAATACAGCCTGTACTCACTCACCCTCATTACGGCCCACACCGGCCTCTATGCGCTTGCCCTTATGCCAGGCATAATCTGCCTAGTATGCCGGTTATTAGGCCATCCCAAACAACCACTAAACAACCACCTGTTTGCAAATAAATTCTTTTGAACAAATTGATGATTAAATCCTGAAAACAAGAGGGCCTGCATTGCTCTACCAGCTATAAAAATTTGGCAGAAAACAAAGCTTCCATGCTCTAACCAAGAGGGTCAAAATGGCCCTGAATCACTCACTTGAAAATGAAGAGATGTCAAACAAGCTTATGAATTCATAACAGAATGAGATCACACCAATGCAGTATTTAGGGACAGTAAGTACACTGAACAAAATGTCTAAGTATCAACTTTTGTATCTTACTAATTTTCTTATTTTAAATATATTTTAGAACAGATATATTTTGTTTTGACCCATTGTTTGTAAAACATTTATTTTTTGTTTAAATTGTTACATCTTTTGAGGGTTACCCTCCCTTTATATGAAAACATGAAATGTACTGATAAAACACAAAACATGAGTCAAAGATCGCTTAAAGATATAAAATTCTTAAAATTGGTATGAAATAATAGAAAAAACATAAAACTTTGACCCATTTATCGCAGATTTTCTGTCTATAAAAAAAATGAAATATGGATAATCTTAAATTACCTCCCTTTAAAGTGAATATTGTTTGAAATTCAAGTAACTGTAATTCAGCATTAACATTAAATATTTCGAAAATTTCTTTTGCAAACGCATTTGTAGTGGTAATGCTAGTAAAACATGTCAAAATAATTTTAACTGGCATATTTTAGAATTAGGAACATCGAAAGCTTCACTAATTCGAAGTACTTAATAAAATTCTATATACCCAGTTGTATAAGTGTTAGAACTTATTTCTAAGAAAACACATTGACTTAAAAGTTTTAAAATATGTTCATGCAATCAGAGCAGACAATTTACACTCGTTATTTTGCAGTTTAACCGTATCCCTAATCAAGCTCCAAATACACAAAACAATAAGAATATTATCGACATATTCTTAGGTTGGTACTTAGCAATTTGGTTTAGTGTATATATATATATGGTTACATGGTGAGGATCTCAATTGTTTCCAAGTTATGACTCGAAGGTCTATGTCCCAAGGGTTGGCTATGTTTATAGGGAAGGGATCTCAAGTTTCCAATTTATGATCCAGAGGTTATGTCCCAAACGATGGGGATAGACTCCAAGGCCGTTACTGGTTGGATGGCTGTGTCCATCTGTTCATGCCCAGTAAGTGTATATATGCTTATGGGGTGGGGATCTCAATGGTTTCCAAGTTATGACTGTCTCCTAAGGGTTGGGGATGGACGCCTGGGGCAATGCTGTTTGGATGATTTTATCCTAGTAGTCTAATTTGGAGACGGTACATGTTTTTAAGTGACATTGACCCAGGGTCAATGAGAAGGCTGGACTTTTTTCAAATAAGAAGAACAATGACCAATGAGGTTGTATATAAAATTTGAACGCTCTACTCCAAAGGACAACATTAGTAAATTGCTGCAAGTTCCCTAAGTTGTACTCCTGTAGAGGGTCCCTTTTATGCAGAAGGTCAAAACCCATTTTAGATATGCTGTGCCTCGATCCCTAAATGACCATACCAAATTAGAATTGTAACCATTCACTTTTGGATATGATATGCATCATTTTGTGACTTTTGACCCCATTATCCCCCAGGAGGCCCCCAATGGGTGGAGCCAAAATAAGAGACCTTACTGCACATGTACACATCCTAACTAAGAAATATACCACATTTGAACTTGAACGGGTATAGAAGGAATAACTGTCACAAAGCCGGAACTTTGTAATAATATATTACTGCAAGCTCCTCAAGTTGTACCCCTGAAGAGGGGCCCCTTTAAGCAGGAGGTTAAAACCCCTTTTCTATATGTTGTGCCTCGAGTCCCTAAATGATCATATAAAATTAGAATAAAATCCATTCCCATTTGGACAAGATATGCATTTTTTGTGGTTTTTGACCCGATTACCCGCTAGGGGACCCAGTAGACGGAGCCAACATCCGAGACCTTGCTGCAATGATGATGGGATTCTTTCCTCCTAGGTCATCAGTGGGGCCTGGTGGAAGGGGCATAAAATACACTAATTTACAGTGCCATTTTTCCATACTTTTGCACATTAGTTGGTATAATAGTCGTCTGTGAAAGAGATACACAGCATGTCAAATGATTATTT
>JAWPHD010022696.1:0-24305 GCA_037043455.1 Cyrtodaria siliqua | reverse complement strand
CTGGAAGTTGACCGGATGTGAAAGTTATGAATAGAAGAAATCAACATTTGTTGTCAGCACTAGCTTCTCCACAGATATAATATGAAAAAGGTGCGTTCGTGGATCTCGTTCTGTTCCTTTTTAACGTTCATTATTATAATACTACTAACTAAACTAAACATTTTTCTTCTTTTTTAACATTTGTCTGCGGTAAAATTTCTTTCTACATAAAATAAGCAACTAGTATTAATCCTAACAAGAGCTGTCGGAGAACAGCGCAGCTCGACTATTCGATTTTCAGAGAATAATAAATTATATAGCTAGTATATACCATCAGAAAACAAGGCTAAAACAATGTGGAGTGGGGTTGGGGGCGCAACATAGCTATGTGTAAGAATTGATCAAAACTACAGAGAAATATGTAACAAAAAAATAAATATATATATATAAAAAATGAAATTTTGAGTGGGGGTAGTGGGGATGGTGAGGGCAATATATATGTGTAAGAAGCTATGTACTAATTCACAAAAACAACAAAAAAATATGTAAAAAAATAAATAATTAAAAATCAAGTTTTGAGTGGGGATGGGGGAGAGGCGGGGTGGGGAGGGCAACATATATGTGTAAGAAGCTATGTAAGAATTGACCGAAACAACAAAAAAATATGGTAAAACAAAATAAAAATACTTCAAGTGGGGGAGTGGTGGGTGGGGTGGGGGTGGAGAGGCAGGGAATGGGTGGAGGGGGCAACATATATGTGTAAGAAGCTATGTGTAAGAATTTACCAAAACAACACAGATATATGTAAAAAAAAACAATAAACATTAAATAAAAATATTCCATTTCGAGCGTGGGAGTGGGGTGGGGGAGGGTAGGTGGGGCAACATAGCTATGTGTAAGAATTGACCAAAACAACACAGAAATATGTAAAAAAAAATAAAAAAGGTTTCGAGTGTGTGTGTTGGGGCACGGGGGAGAGGTAAGAATTGACTAGAACAACACAGATATATGTAAAAAAAAAATGAGTTTCAAGTGGGGGCAAGGGGGGAGAGGCGGGGTTGGGTGAGGGGGGGGGGCAACATATATGTGTAAGAATCGACCAAAACAACACAGAAATATGTAAAAAAAAAAAAGTGGAACGGGGTGGGGGGGGGGGGGGGGGGGCTGAGGGGGTTGAGGGAGCCCATGCCCCAATATGAGTATGAATAAGATGCATACTGCTATAAGAAATCCCAAACCAAATTTATAGATATATACATGCTTACATGCAAACCTAGATCTGCCTTTATTGCACATTTTATGGGCCATCACTATTTGGGTTTCATGGGAGCCCAGAATTTGCAGAAGACGAAACTAATTACCCAACCCTTTACAACATACTATAAGGAAACCAATTCCAAAATTTAGTTCAGCTAGGACAAGAAATGCAAGAGATATAGACCTGTAAACACAGCTTACACGCAAAATTTGATGTGAACATTTTAAGGGCTATCAGAATTTGGGTTCCATGGGAGCCCAGGTGTTACAGGAACCAAAATTACTTAAGCAGCCTTTAAGATAATGCTATAAGGAAGCTAATGGTCAAATATGATAATGTGCTAGGGTAAGAACTGTAAGAGATATATACTTGTAAACACAGCTTACACGCAACATTTGATGTGAAACATTGCTATAAGGAAGCCCATGAACAAATTTGGTTGTGCTAGGAAAAGACATGTAAGAGATATAGACTTGTAAACACAGCTTACACGCAAACCTTGATGTGGGACGCCGACACCAACGCCGACGCCGGGGTGATTACATAAGCTCTCTTATTCTTCGAATAGTCGAGCTAATAAAAGGACACACGGCAATCTTGATATTTTAAATACTCACGGCGTCCAATTAGTTTTTCTCTTAACTTGCATTTGTTCAATCATTAGTATTCATTGTTAGAGTAGTTCAGAGCAAATTTTTTTTACATATATTCATAGATCTACATACACCTGTACATGCTGTATATCCATGATATATTACTAACTTTTTATAATATTGCATAAACTTGATAGATCAACCATTTCAATTTAGTAAATGGAGTCACACAAAGTAGGGGAAGTAACAAAAATATGTTTGCGAGTTTATTAGGCTAAGACCGTTACTATACACACTATTAAACATTGTGGTCACTTTGTAGAATTGTATTTTACCTTAGTCTTCTAGCGTGTTTTTTTTTAATTGATGCGTTTGCATGGAAAAGTGTGCTGCAACTTTGCAGCAAACTTCATTTGCATAACAATTTTAGCTGTAATCTTCTGGTGATGTTTTGGCGATGTTTGCTGCAACTTTGCCGCAGACCTCATTTACATAGTAAAAGTGTGCCGCAACTTTGCAGCAATAAAACTTCAATTGCATAAAATGTTTCTCTGTAATGTTCTGGCGATGCTTGTGACGATGTTTGCTGCAAAGTTGCGACAATGTTTGCCAACACATCGCGGCAAACTTTTATCAAAATAAATAATGGACTGAAATTATGAAATAGAACAATCCCAGTGGGCACACAACGTTGATTCAACGTTGAAATGTGGTTGGATTTTGGTCACGACGTCGATCAACGTTACTTCAACGTTGAATCAACGTTGCCCTGTTCAACCTTCAACCATCAACTTGTATGGGTATGAGACTGACGTTGTATCAACGTTGATTCAACGTTACCGTTCCCAACGTTGGAACATCGTTAGAATTGTAACGTCGTATAGACGTTGATAAAAGGTTGACCTTTCAACATTGTGGATATATATATATATATTTATGATATATCAATCATATAATTACTAATAACGAGGTGTAGGTAAATGAAAGATGTGATAGATAACACCATTAATCATTGCAGAATTATATACAGTACTCCTTAAATTTCCTCTTTAATTACATATATATTGACGAATTGCATCCGCGGAATTTGTTTTGCAAGTATTCGTTTTGCAAGAAACGTACGTTAGGCCTAATTGCAAGAATAAAATGTCGTATACGTTTTATTGCAAAGGCAGCGTAACCCGTAAAACGTTTATCCTAATTATTCGGTCGGAAGTTTATAACAGATGTTACCTCCCCTGGATATCCGCTAGGATGTTACCTCCCCTGGATATCCGCTAGGAAGCCACTAACGGAAATGCTGACCCAGCCAATCAAATGCAGGGATATAAAATTTCACGCGGAAAACTGAGATTGTGTCTTGTTTACAAAGAAATGTGTGTATAAAATCGAATATTTCAATATTCCAAAAGAATCGGTGAGCAAGTTCGAAGTGGTAAGTCAGTGTTACTTTGTTTGATGAGAAAAGTTTGTGTAAAATATTTGTGAATCCCGATCGATTTCGTAGTCGTTGGAATGGGCCCATCTTTTTTGAAGTTTTTTTTTCTTTTTCAAAAAAAATTATCCAACAACTTGTCTCTTGAGGATAATGTTCTTTCCGATACTGCACACAATCAGAAATCACAATCAATTTCTAATTATCAATGCAGCCTCGTTTCGGCCCCCCCCCCCCCCCCCAACCCCCACCCCACCCTCCCAACACACACATACCATAATCCGAGCATTCTCTGACCTTACCTGCCCTTTTTACAATTTTGATATTTCATCTGCCTAAAAAGCCACACACAAAAAGATAAAAAAAAAAAAGGCTTTTAGGGTCAAAGAATGCTTGGATTAAAAATTACGGTGAGATCTTGCAAGCAACGTGTGTGGCTCTACTTGCACACAGTGCCGAAAGCTTTACATCCCGGCAACCGGTGGGGGCTTCGGAAATAAAAGTACAGGGATTCCTTAATTAAACTATTCTTGAATGACGAGCTGTGTATTTGTTTACTTTTTTGTGTGGGGTTTGATGATTTACAACTTCCGGTTTTATGACAATACATTCTAGATTTTATTACTAACTACGGCAGCCTAAATATGTTTTTAAGAACAATAGTGCAATAGTTAATGATAAACAATATTGTTTAAGTAGTTGTTTATCAAGTTCTAAATTGTTTCAATTCCGCCAATGAGATCTTGTTTGTCCGGGTACGTTTCTGTATATTTGGGGACCACTCTGGATTCAAAGATTTTCGGATACGTTTCTGTATACATAGATGTACCTCGGGTACCTTTCTGTAGTACACGGAACGACAATGACCCCATCAGCCATACTTTCGCAGTACCTAAAGTCCTGAGTCAAGTGATGGCAAACAAAAATCATTAATTCTGGCCCCAGCTATTTTTATATCCATCTTGAAGCTTGAACAAGCGCTTCTAGTATATAGCGATTAAATTGTATAACCATTTAAACATTTGTGTACATAACGCGCAGGATTGAAAGGGTGGGTTATCAATCTGTTTTGCAGCAACATTGTTTAAGCAGCCATTACCCAACTGGCAGCTGAAGTATGAAAACATGTGGAAAAGAGTAAAATACTAAAGAATCAAGTGATTGTTCTCTCAAAGGTCCTTATTCTCTTTCAGGACGATGTCAAATGGATTGATGGCGAAAATCAATATGAATGGAAATTTCCCTTCAAGAACACAAGTCTCTGCAAACTTATAATTGGTAATGTTACTTTGTATTAATTAAAGGTATTAAAGCTAGCTCTGTAGAGGACAACATGTACAGTACGGCACACGCGAAGCACACACTTTACTCAATTTGCCGAGTTTGGCCCTATTGAGTGCCGAGCGAATCCACGCCACTTCAGTGTTTGGATTTGGCGAATCCTCGTGGCGAAAGTACACAGAGTCGCTCGGAGTGATCACACTCCGCATAGAATCCAGTTAACCATGCGTGCACACCTTTGGCGATATATTTTTGGGAACAAATCTAAATTTTCCGACAACTTCAACTTGTCCGACATCGCGCTTGAAAAAGACTCAGTCGGCAGGAATATACAATCGCCGAGTGCATCTTTTCCGTGCAAACTTGACATGACTGATAAATATAATGAATACATAAAAAGTCATTTCGAAAAAAATATGGAATGCATTTAATCAAGTTTTTTCCGTTTCTGTTGTCAATAAATCAGTTCTCTTGCGACCGACATAAATTATTTGGATACCCATAATCCCTAGCAATGTAGGTACCTTTTAGAAAGGCGGCACTAAGAACGGGTTTAATGACCCGGAATTCTTTACAATTTGTTTTATTATTTTTACTAAAAACTCGTCGATATAATAATAATCAATAGCAGAATCGTAAATCATAATTAACCGATTAAATAAAAGATTAAAATTTCCAGTATAGTAATTACTAATTGTATTTTATGTTCAGTCGCCGCGAAGCCGGTAATAGGAACCGCTATATAATTATCGTGACATTATCTGGGCATTCGAATTTTCAAAAAACAAAAATAAAAAAGTGTCAATGTTTTCCGCCTTTTTTAAAAGTTAATGAATAATTATGCATTAGAATAACTGCAGTAATAAATGTTGCACCTTTTACCTGTGCAGTTTCGATTCAGCAAACTCCGAGTTTGTATACGCGAAGTATCCTGGCATTATGCGCGAAGCATCACGGCGTAAGTTTGTCGAGAGCCGATTTCCACGCCGAGTAGTTTTATCACCCAAACTCCACGTAATTACGCAATTTGTAAATTCCTCACTCGGCGTGAAATGGTTGTACGCCGTGGCCTTTTGATATATTAAATGTGTAAATAAACAGATTCATATATATCTTACTTTCCTTTTCAGTAAATTTGTCCATATATATCTTTCTTTCCTTTTCAGACAGTGTCCTGGCTTCCCACCAAGTGATGGAGACCTTTGTGGAGGATGAAATTAAAAGGTTTTTAAAATGGCCTGGTGACTATCACGAGAAAATTCAAGGACCAAGGACAATATTAGTATTCCGGCGGAAGGATTTGTGTATGGTGGCGAAACCACTTGACTTTTTGATTGGATTCATGGGGGAAAAAACTGGAAAAAACCCAGATCGAATGGGTATAACTTAATTGGCCTGGTGACTATCACGAGAAAATTCAAGGACAATAAAACTATTCCGGCGGAAGGATTTGTGTATGGTGGCGAAACCACTTGACTTTTTGATTGGATTCATGGAGAAAAAACCGATCGAATGACTTAATATTTAACGGATTTTATTCGACTACAGTGCACATAACCCTCCAAAGTGTTAGTAACTTAGTAGTGAAATGTTTTTATTACATTTCTACATCTGAAAGATTGGGATTTTTCAGTTAAAGAATATTCACATTCTCTAAATAGTAACTCCGAACACAAAAATAACTGATGTTGAAATATGCCGTCAATAAAGTGTTGTTGACGTAGACTCTATCCACCCTTAACGTACAATAAAACAAATAATTTAGGTTAAAATTATACACAAAGCGATTTGAAATGTAATAAATAGATTATTTATCTGCTGGGCTCGATTTATATAGGGAAATCCTTCACTTGATGGTGGTCATGTTTGTTCCATTTTAAAGGAATAGTTACAACACTACCATCTCATGAAGGATTTCCCTATAAATGATCGCAGCAGTTAAATAATCTCTATATATCCATTATAGCTTCATCAATTTTATCATTTATGCATTTTGATCATGTGCTATTTGTGTAGGCGATTGTTGTCACGTGATCACTGTAGATTGTTATTGTCACATGATCGAATTGTAGACTTATTGTCACGTGGTCGCTGTGGAGATTGTTAGTCATGTGGTCGCTGTGGAAAGTGTTATTGTCACATGTTCGCTGTATATACTGTTATTGCCACATGGTCGCTGTGGAGATTGTTATTGTCACATTATCGTTGTATAGACTGTTGTCACGTGGTCGCTGTGGAGATTGTTATTGTCACATGATCGCTGTATAGACTGTTATTGTCACGTGGTCGCTGTGGAGATTGTTATTGTCACGTGGTTGCTGTGGAGACTGTTATTGTCACATGATCGCTGTATAGACTGTTATTGTCCGTGGTCGCTGTGGAGATTGTTATTGTCATGTGGTCGCTGTGGAGATTGTTATTGTCCGTGGTCGCTGTAGAGATTGTTATTGTCACATCATCGCTCTATAGACTGTTATTGTCACGTGGTCGCTGTGGAGATTGTTATTGTCAAGTGGTCGCTGTGGAGATTGTTATTGTCACATGATTGCTGTATCGAATGTTAGTCACGTGGTCGCTGTGGATATTGTTATTGTCACGTTGTCGCTGTGGAGATTATTATTGTCACATGGTCACTGTATAGACTTATTGTCACGTGGTCGCTGTGGAGATTATTATTGTCACATGATTGCTGTATAGACTGTTATTGTCACCTGGGCGCTGTGGAGATTGTTATTGTCACGTGGTCGCTGTGGAGAATGTTATTGTCACATGATTGCCGTATAGACTGTTATTGTCACGTGGTCGCTGTGGAGAAATTAACCTTGGGTTACTGTCACATGATCGCTGTATAGCCTGTTATTGTAATGTGGTCGCTGTGGAGATTGTTATTGTCACATGATTGCTGTATCAAATGTTAATCACGTGGTCGCTGTGGAGATTGTTATTGTCATGTGGTCGCTGTGGAGATTATTATTGTCACATGGTAGCTGTATAGACTGATTGTCACGTGGTCGCTGTGGAGATTAATATTGTCACATGATCGAATTGTAATGTGGTCGCTGTGGAGATTGTTATTGTCACGTGGTCGCTGTGGAGATTGTTATTGTCACATGATTGCTGTATAGACTGTTATTGTCACGTGGTCGCTGTGGAGATTGTTATTGTCACGTGGTCGCTGTGGAGATTGTTATTGTCACATGATTGCTGTATAGACTGTTATTGTCACGTGGTCGCTGTGGAGATTGTTATTGTCATGTGGTCGCTGTGGAAACTGTTATTGTCACATGGTCGCTGTGGAGATTGTTATTGTCATGTGATTGCGGTATAGATTATAATTGTCACTTGATTGCGGTGTTCGACAATTTATAAATAGCTAGACTTGTTTTGTTGACATAATTACAGAAATATTTTTTAACTGTTGCCTTTGTTATAGATTGAATTTTTTTTTATTATTAAAGGTGATTGATTCGATTTGTAGTGAGGTATTATCTTAAACCCCAAAATTTTACATTAAATAAAACCCTTACCCTTCTATGAATGCATAATGGACTGACCTTTTGTTAAATTTGGACCTTTCCATTTATGATACAAAGGGTTGTTTTTGGAGAAATGACTGATGAGCAGCCAGAAAGTGTACACCCTGATCAGCCTGCGAGTTCTGAGTTCACACTGCATGCAAAGGCTATTGTGGTCATAGCATGAACAGTATATCAAAGGACTATATGGTCGAGCATTTGTACATTTTCTTTCCAGCAGAAAAGTATTTGTTAGAAAATTTGATTCAACGTCTTCAGTCTTCAACGTTGGTCGGTCTTCAACGTTGTTTCAACGTTTGGTTTTCAACGTTGTTTCAACGTTAGAATTTCAACGTTGATTCAACGTCAGAATTTCAACGTTGATTCAACGTCCAATCACCTTTCAAATCCAACTAAAAATCAACGTTGATTCAACATTGGTACCTGACGTTGATTCAACGTTGATTCAACGTTGTTGTGCCCACTGGGATGGTACGCCGTTTAAGAAAGTATAAATATTATGCAGAATTCATACTGTAAATTAAAATTCTGGCATACAAATTTATCCTAATCCCTAACTTACAAAGTTGACAAATTTAATCCCTACTATAATCAATTCCATCCAGACATGCGTAAAATGCAAATACTCATTTTCATGGAAATTGCAAAAACTCCTAACTTAATTTCATTCAAATATTACTCTCATTTACATGGGAATGTCAGATGTTGTCTTTTTCCACATTACTCCCATTTTTATGGAGATGTCAAGCGCTGTCATTTCTGCATTACTATCATTTTCATGGAGATGTCGAGCACTGTCATTTTTGCATTACTCCCATTTTAATGGAGATGTCCAGTGCTGTCATTTCTGCATTACTCTCACTTTCATGGAGATTTCGAGTGCTGTCATTTCTTTATTACCTCCATTTTCATGGAGATGTCGAGCACTGTCATTCCTGCATTACTCTAATTTTCATAGAGGTGTCGAGCGCTGTTATTTCTATATTACTTTCATTTTAATAAAGATCTCGAGCGCTGTCATTTCTGCATTACACCCATTTTCTTAGAGATGTCGAGTGCTGTCGTTCCTCCCATTTTTATAGAGATGTCGAGCGATGTCATTTCTGTATTACTCTCATTTTCATAAAGATGCTGAGTGCTGTCATTTCTGCCTTATTCCCATTTTCATAGTGATGTCGAGAGCTGTCATTTCTGCATTACTCCCATTTTCATCGAGATGTCGAGCGCTGTCATTTCTGTATTACTCCCATTTTCATAGAGATGTCGAGCGCAGTCATTTCTGCATTACTCTCATTTTCATGGAGATTTCGAGCGCTGACATTTCTGCATTACTGCCATTTTCATGGAGATGTCGAGGCTGTCATTTCTGCATTACTCTCATTTTCACGGAGATGTCGAGCGCTGTCATTTCTGCATTAATCTCATTTTCATGGAGAAGTCGAGCACCGTCATTCCTGCATTACTCCCATTTTCATGGAGATGTCGAGCGCCATCATTTCTGCATTACTCTCATTTTCAACTAAACAACTAATGTAGGATTATCTTAAAATTATTATCGAAACAATTATTTAATGAGCATCAATCCCCTGTGTTTATATATAATGCAAGACGCTTCTAATATATACAATGCATATTTATTGAAATGTAAGTTAGTTTTTTGTTTTTTTAGTTTTCACTACCAATTTTCATTCTAAAAGTTCATGGCCACTTGGGATAATAAAAACTAAAAACAGAAATGTTTAATCTTTTCTAAAACAGGTTGGCCTTACACAAGGCAAAATATGCTTGTTAAAATTGTTTATCGCCTTTTTACAGAGTATATTATGAATTAGCGGTGTTTACGTTCAAATATCGTATTACTGATATATATCATCTAACTAAATAACTTAAGCAGAATTAACTTTAAATTAGTATCGAAACTATTTAGAGGATATGTGTTGCTTGTTTTTTTCAGTGGCAGATATAACTTTATTTCATCGAATAAACTCCAAAAACAATATTCACATGGGTGGCGTAGCCACGAGTGAGAATGCTAATTTTGGAGCTCACGAGATGACATGATTTATTATTATTATTATTATTTTATCCTTCCACTGATGTATTGTGTGTGTCGATTTCATATATGTGTATGTCATATGTTTTATTCCTCACTGGTATACCCAATTTTACAATTCATTAGTGAATATACAACATAACATAGTCAAACAAGAGGTCAATGACCTTGAAGCTCTACTGATTGATTTTGATTTCAGGAAGTAGTCGCTACATATTTGTTTTTTGAAAAATTATTTTTAGCCGTGGCGGCGATCTTGAATTTCCGGCCGACCTGAAATTTTGCTAGGATCAATAAGACATCAAGAGCAACATTCCTGTGAAGTTTCATGAAAATCCGTCAAGTAGTTTCAGAGGAGTTGTCGCTACAAGTTTTCATGATATAACTCTATGTAAACAAAGATGGCCGCTGACAGCCATGTTTAACGTCGAATCAAAATAATGTTTGACTCTGATAACCGTCATGTCATGCTGATCATTTTACAAAAAGTCCCATATCAATATCACTTATAGTTTCAAGACGTAGTCGCTACAAACTTCTTTTTTAAAAATCTATTTTTAGCTGTGGCGGCCATCTTGAATTTCTGGCCGATATGAAATTTTGCTAGGATCAATAAGACATTTAGAGCAACATTCCTGTAAAGTTTCATGAAAATCTGCCAAGTAGTTTCAAAGAAGTAGACGCTACAAGTTTTTACTATATAACTCTATGTAAACAAAGATGGCCGCTGGCAGCCATGTTTAAGTTTGAATCAAAACAATATTTGACAAGGACCAACATCATGTCATGCTGATCTTTTTAGAAAAAGTCCCATATCAATATCACTTATAGTTTTCAAGAAGTAGTCGCTACAAACTGGTATTTTGAAAGTTTATTTTTAGCCGTGGCGGCCATCTTGAATTTCCGGCCAACCTGAAATTTTGCTAGGATCAATTAGACATCAAGAGCAACATTCCTGTGAAGTGTCATGAAAATCTGTCAAGTAGTTTCAGAGGAGTAGTCGCTACAAGTTTTAATAATATAACTCTATGTAAACAAAGATGGCCGCTGGCAGCCATGTTTAACGTCGAATCAAAACGATTTTCGACAAGGACCAACATCATGTCATGCTGATCATTTTAGAAAAGTCCCATATCAATATCACTTATGAAGTAGTCGCTACAAACTTCTTTTTTAAAAACCTATTTTTAGATCTGGCGGCCATCTTGGAATTTAAATCAACATGAATTTTTGCCAGGATCAACTAGACTTCATGGGCAACATTTCTGTAAAGTTTCATGAAAATCCATTCAGTAGTTTCAGAGGAGTAGTCGCTACAAAAAACAGTTTACGGACAGACGGACGGACAGACGGACGGACGACGGACGCCGCACCACGGCATAAGCTCTGCTGATCTCTGATCAGTAGAGCTAAAAATCAATGTTAATGCAAACATCTATGAAATATATAGTGATCACGTTAAACATACCAAGTCAAGAAATTTTATTTCATAATTTAGGCCAACGGCCCATCATAAGAAACAAGTTGAACAGCATAATAACATTATTACACATTATATGGATGAAGATATATGAATACAACATGTTTATAATAATTTCAGATTACAAATATAGAATGTATAAACAAATTAAGTAGAAACTTTATGTTTTCTCTCTATCTACTTTTTCATGTAAACTATATATTTATCTAATTCAAGAATCAGTTTACGTTTTTCGTTTGATCTATATATACATTTTGCAAAGGAGAAGATATCTTTAGTATTTGTACATGACATAAGCTGATAAAACATATTCAAAAATCTGTCAACCAGCCAATGTGCTCTGAAAAAATAGACTTCGATATTCCTCATATTCTCTACACTCCATTATAAAGTGAAACTCATCTTCAATTACTGACATTTTTCTAGCATAACAATACATGTGTAAAAATGAATGCAGGCCTGCCAAAACTTTTTAACACAAAATCCTGAAAATTTAAGATTTAAAGCGCGCGAAAAACATTTTTAAATGGAAATTTGGAGCGCGTGACTTGATTTTCGCAATTCATTTTTAAAGCACAAATTTGAAGTATTTATGCAATTTATACAAATTGATGCATTGTTTAATATCTATTGAAAATAATTGATTAGCATACTGCAACGTGCACAAAATAGTTTGTTTTAGGGAGGACAGCGTAATTCGATTAGAAAGACGTGATTGCGTCTCTACCAAAACTGTTTTTTCATGAAAGTGCATTTACTTTTCTACACAGATGCGTGCTAAATGCAAATACAAAGTCTTCATAGCTCGTAAACAAATTATAATCATCGTACACAGCACTAGCTGTTATAGTGATACCACACACAAGGAGTTGCTAGTTCCTCACACTTGCTATTTCAGTTAGCTTGACCAATTAAAGAAGCCACTGATATAGTGCTGCTATTGCACATGTCGTTATGATACTGAAGGAACTAAATATGTCCTTAGATGTTAATTGTACAATCAGTGCACACAGATGACCTCTTGTAAATATTCCTCTGACTAGGGAGAGTAACATATCCAATTCGAGAAATAGCTGTTAAATCATGAACATTTTGTTTTGATGGAAAATCCGGAGATTGTACTCTTAAATCCGAAGATCAAGAGAGCTACTGAAAAATCCGGAGAATCAGGATTTTATCCGGAGATTTGGCAAGCCTGCGAATGTGTAAAAAATAGTGGAGTGTAACCTTATGAAGTCTGTATAGTTAGTGGAATGAAACCATATGTGGTTTTCATAATGTATTTTCACAAAATGCCAAAAAGGAAAAGCAAATATGCAACCATTATTTGTTAAATAACGCAACAAGATGCGACAAGATGGGACGCGACACAACAGAAATTAGTGGAGTGTAACCTATTGAGGTCTTAAAATTAGTAGTGTGTAACTTTATGAGGTTTTCATTATGTATTTTCATGTCATAAAATAAGGAAAGGAACATTATAATCATATGTTCTTTATGCAACCATTATCTGTGAAATAGCAGGACACATAATTAAAACTTAACACAAAATACCGAAAAGAAAAAGGAAATATGCAACCATGCAACCATTATTTGTGAAATAATGCAACGGGTCGCGCAAGAAGGGAAGCGACATAATGTAAATTAGTGCAGTGTAACCCTATGAGGTCTTACAAATTAGTAGTGTGTAACTTTATGAGATTTTCATTTTGTATTTTTACATCATAAAACATGGAAGAGAACATATGCAACCATTATCTGTTAAATAACAGGACAAATATTTAAAAACTTGGTGGAATCTTATGTAAAAAATAGTGGAGTGTAACCTTATGAAGTCTGTATAATTAGTGGAATGTAACCTTATATATTTCATATGTATATTCACATAAAAAGCAAATACGCAACCATGTAAGTATTATCTGTTAAATAATAAAACGCGACGCGACGTGACGCGACAGGAATGTACAGAGTGATTCCTATTCGTATAGCCCCATTTCTTCAAAGCGAGGGTATAATGAACGATGAATGCATTTTTTAAAACGGTAAACGCTGAAAACGAATGAAACGTTTGACCCCCACTGAGGGTTTAATTTGAACAACGTGTTATACTAGAGGTTGACGATCATGTTTACATTTGGAAATCCATGTCAAGATATAGTTTTGAGTTGATCATACTTATAATAATTCCGATGGCTTTTTAACCAGAAAAAAAACCTAGCTTTTGTGAGGAAGCTATCCAGCTGGCTTGCGGAACGTCGGTGGTTCTACCCGGGTGCCCGCTCGTGCACGAAAATTGCCGGAGGGGCACCTGGTGTCTTTCTCCACCAATGGAAGCTAGAAAGTCGCCATATGACCTTAGCTGTTGGTGCGACTATAAAATGCAATTCCAATTCAATCACTCCTTGTCAAAAATGAGGCCATACATGGTAAAGATGTTTCATATACGCACTATACGGCAAACTAATGCAAACGTTACATAACCCGTACACCGTGTGTAAACCAATCGTCTTATCAGGGTTACATGTAAATAACCGGTATTGCGCACATACAATGTTTATAAACGTATAAATGATAATGGTGAACTATCTTTGATATTATTTTGTTTACCATTATCAATTAAATATGTTCACACGCTTAACACTTCTCACCACACACATGCCATTTCACTGGCATCTCACCCGTATACATGCGCTTGTGTTCAATGAGAGCCTGATAATCGCGCAAATCCCTTTTCACAGACTCGACACTTAAATGTTTTTTCCGCTGTATGTATCCGCTTGTGTCTCCTGCGATAAGATGATTCTGTGATATCTTCTCACATATTCTCGCATAATTGATTCAGCGAACATGTTATCACATTCCTGACGCGTATATGGCTTCTCATCTGTAAGTATTTGCATGTGTCTACTCAAATGTGTTGATTTTGTGAAACTCTTATCACTCACCTGACACTTACACTATCAACACACACATGACACTTAAATGGCTTATCAGCAGTATGTATCGGAATGTCATTTTGGAGATTTGATGATTCTGCGAATCTCATATCACATACATGACACTTGAATAGCTTCTCATCTGTATGTATCCGCTTACAAAATTATGTGATTTAAGCAAGTGATTGACGATTCTGAGAATCAGTCTTCAGACACATGACATGTTAATGAGTATTCGTATTCGCCCGTATGTTTATCCTGAGACCTGATGATCGTGTGAATCTCTTATCAAAACCTATCACTTCAATAGCTTCTCATCCGGATGTGCCCGCATGCATTTGCTGAAAGTTGATGAATCTCTTATCACAAACCCAACACTTAAATAGATTCTCATCCGGATGTACCTACATGCGTTTGCTGAGAGTTGATGAATCTCTTATCTCTTATCACAAACCTAACACCTACATAGATTCTCATCCGGATATCAGCCGCATGCGTTTGCTGAAAGTTGATGAATCTCTTATCTCTTATCACAAACCTAACACTTACATATATTCTCATCCGGATGTACCTGCATGCGTTTGCTGAGAGTTGATGAATCCCTTATCTCTTATCACAAACCTAACACATACATAGCTTCTCACCGGATGTACCCGGATGTACCGCATGCATTTGCTGAGAGTTGAATCTCTTATCACAAACCTAACACATACATAAGCTTCTCATTCGAATGTACCAGCATGCGTTTTCTGAGCGCTGATGGTTGTGTGAATCTCTTATCACATGCAGGAAACGTGAATTGCTTCTCACCCGTAAGTATTTGCATATGATTGTTGAGAGATAATGATCTTTGTGAATCTCATAGCAATACAGGACACGTGAATGGCTTCTCACCCTTTTGTATTCGAAATATGTAATTTAAGCTATCTAATATTTGATGATCATGCGAATCGCTTATTACAAACCTAACACTTAAATGACTTCTCATTAGTATGTTCCCGCATGTGTTTGCTGAGAGTTGATGGTTGTAAGAATCTCTAATCACAAATTTTACGTTTAAATTGCTTATCACCCGTATGTATCTGCATGTGCTCACTGAGATATACATGGCACTTGAATGGCTTCTCACCCGTATTTATTCGCATGCGACTTTTTAGAGCTGATGACCTTACAAATCTTATTTCACATACGTAACACTTGAATGGCCTCTCACCCGTATGTATTCTCTTGTCATTGTTGAGAGTTGATGATCTGCGAATCTCATATCACATACATGACACTTAAATGGCTTCTCACCCGTATGTATCCGAATGTGACTGTTGAAATGTTGAGATTTGATGTTTCTGCGAATCTCATATCACATACCTGACACTTACAAGGCTTCTCAACCGTATGTATTCACATATGCGATTGAAGCAGTGACGATTCTGATAATCCCTTTTCACACATCTGACAGGTAAACGGGTATTCTTCCGTATGTATCGGCATGTGATTCTTGAGACTTAATGATTAGGTGAATCTCCTATCACATATCTAACAGCTGAATGGCTTCTCGCCCGTATGTATTCGCTTGTGTGAGCTGAGATTTGATGATATTGCGAATCTCTTTTCACAAACCTGACACTTAAATGGCTTCTCACCCGTATGTATTCTCCTGTGTGTGCTGAGATGTTGTGACTGGGAAAATCTCTTATCACATACCTGACACTTAAATGGCTTTTCACCACTATGTATTCGCATATGTTTCTTGAGATCTGACGATGCTTGTGCGAATCCCTTTTCACACACCTGGCACTTAAAAGGCTTTTCACCCGTATGTATCTGCATGTGTACGCTGAGGTGTGATAGTCGTGCGAATTTCTTGTTACACACCTGCCACTTAAATAGCTTCTCATATCACCTTTATGTATCCGCATGTGTGTTTTAAGCGATGATGACTGGGTGAATCTTATATCACACACCTGACACTTAAATGGCTTCTCACCTGTATGTATCCGCATGTGTGTTTTAAGCGATGATGACAGGGTGAATCTTATATCACACGCCTGGCACTTAAATGGCTTCTCACCTGTATGTATCCGTGCGTGTGTTTTAAGCGATGATGACCGGGTGAATCTTATATCACACACCTGACACTTAAATGGCTTCTCACCTGTATGTATCCGCATGTGTCTGTTGAGATTAGATGATCGTGTGAATCTCTTATCACACTCCTGACACTTAAATGCCTTCTCATCACTATGCAGTTCCATGTCTATGTTTATACTTATAGCTTTGTACAACTGACACGTCAATGGCTTCTCACCAGTAGCTATTATGATGCATGTATATTTAAGTTAATGTTAGTGACAGCCCATCGCACACTTGAAATTGAATCTTCCGTCTTCTCAGTATGTGTCAGCATTTGTGAGACTGGTGAACGTCTAAATATCTTACTGCATTTTGGATAAAAGCATTCCAATGCCTAACCATAGGAGATTATATTATATCCAAACCTATTGATGGAGTAAGAAATACACGTTATATTGTGTTTATCTGGCACAGGACGCTTTAGCCTACCTCCATCGAATTTATTCTATTTATTAATACTGTAAATAGAGTCACCGTTGGTACACTTGAATCGCGCCATATAAGAATGTCTCAGAACATTTATATCTTGTTAACACCCATGACAGATTCACCATGAATACAATGAAGTCTGTTTTGTATTCCTCTCATGCACGGTTCTTCATAGTCGCTTTTATTATGTATTCCTCTTATGCACGGTTCTTCATAGTCGCTTTTATTATGTATTCCTCTTATGCACGGTTCTTCATAGTCGCTTTTATTATGTATTCCTCTCATGCACGGTTCTTCATAGTCGCTTTTATTATATATTCCTCTTATGCACGGTTCTTCATAGTCGCTTTTATTATATATTCCTCTCATGCACGGTTATCTGCAAAGTTAAAACATCTGTATATTGGCTTTGGTATTATATCTAATATAACACTTTGTAAACATTACATTCTCAATGAAATCGGTTGTTCAAGGTTCAAACATGTTTACTTCGGTGATAATGAGTCCATATATTTGTATATAAATACTTGAGCATATATGAAGAGGTAGTTTTTAATCGAACAGTTCTGTGAACCAGCACATGTGTATTCAATAGTATATCTTCTTAAAATATGGATATAATCTCTATATTAAATATAACAGGACAAAAGTGCTGTCAATACTTCTAGTAGATTTTATAATAAAAAGGAACTTTTTGGATTTTTTTTAAATAATAAAAACAACTACAGTTTACATTAATAAGCTAAACGAGATCCGCGAAACAGGGCTGCCAAAACTCCCGAGACTTTTAAAACTGAAGATTTAAAGCATGCGAAGACATTTTAGCGTTATATATATAAAACTTAATTTTCACAAAAAAAATATAAAAAATTAGGGACACATTTAATTTATTTATGCAATTAATCCTTATGCATTCGTTAATAACAATAGGAAATAATATATTACCATACTTCAACATGAACACAGTCTGTTTTAAGGTTAAAGGAGGAATTGGAAAACAGATTAGAAATACTTGGTTTTAATGTATATCACAACTGCTCTTTCATGGAAGTACGCATACTAGTTTACGAAGATGGTGATCAATGTAAATACAACGTCTTCATAACTCTTAAGCAAAGTGTAATAATATTACGCAAAGTGATACAACATAGCTCCTGATACTTGCTATTTCAGTAAGGAGAACCAATCAAAGAAGCCAGATATATATTGCTACTACTTCAACGGTTGTTATGTCACTGACCGAACTAATTATTTCCTTAGGTGTGATTTATATAAATTATGTTATGCTATGTTATCTATTCAGTCAGAGTATTACACATGGTTTTCGTAGTAATATACAATATACAAACATTGCTCACACTGATTATCTCCATTGATTTGACACTTGCAAATACTCTCCTTTGTATCGCTGACTACGAAGTGTTACAAGGCCAATGCAGGAAAAAACTGATGAACTATAAAAATAAACCAGTTAAATTATGAACATTTTTTGTTTTAAATAAGATTTGATGAAATTTCGGAGAATCCGGAATTTATCCGGAGATTTGGCAGGCCTGGTGACAGCACCCTGTTCCTATTATATCATGGTGAACACCTAGTGCTGACAACACATGATGATTTCTTCTGTTTTCATAACACAACAGTGTTGTTTAGGCATACAGGAAGTAAATCACTGTCGTATTAATGCCTGGTGTAGTTCGAAAGGAGTTCCGAAACACATAATCCCTAACCTTTTTGGTGATAAAAGGCATTTTTGAGTATTTAAGTCTTGTTTTTCTTGCTGAAATGATTTCATTGACTTGTTTGTGAGATCTAAGAACAATTTGCATGGCTGTATGATGATTTTATTTATCAACTTGAATGTTTCGAAAGTGAAAGTACAACACATGTAACAGGTGCCGAATGAATGTAGTTTGTTTGCGGTGTCAACAAAGATCAAATTGTATTTTCTTATATGCCACATGACCCCTACTATTGTCAGCAGTTTTTATTTAGAGAGGAAGGTCTCATGTCTAAGAATCTTTGATCTTTGTTTGAACTTTATTTTTAAAAATGGCATACTAGAAAGCTTGGACAATATTGTACAGGACTCAATGGGATTTGTTTGATTTCCGGTACATTTAGATCAAAAAGTTGCAATATAGTAAATGGAGTCATACATAGGGGAAGTAACAAAAATAATTGTTTTCGGGTGTTTCATAAATAATATAGGCGAACAACGGCACTATACCCAAATATTAAACATTGTGGACACTTCCTACTATGCCTTAGTCTTTTCAGCATTTTCATTTATTTGTTGGTTTATAATGAAATTTTTAAGAAGCAACAAAGAATACTGAAAACAAAACAACTTAATCTTTTCAAAAACAGGTTGGCCATACACAAGGCAACATATGTTAGTTGTTTAACGACTTTAATACAAAATAGTTTTATACATATAGTTTATACTGGATATATTATGACACAGCGGTGTTTATGTTCATATATCTTATTACTGATATATATCTTTCATAGGGGACCAATATGTCCGCAAAGTGCCAATGTGTCCGCGGACTTATTGGATCATGCGTAAGTGTCGAATATGTCCGCAACAAGCGAATATGTGCGAGGCAAATTTAGTAGGCGTCTCAAACAAATGTATCATTGATATCGATCAGGAAACTTCGAACGGTAGATTAGGGAGAAAACTTTGGTTTTAAAAGCTTTTTTAATGGATAACGAAATGCAATAGAATATATAAGAAATGGATCATAATCATGTGAATCGTTCATTGTCTGGAACACCTATATAAATTCGGGCATGATTTATCGAACGCCTCCGCACAACCGGAACTCCTCAGCCTATAGACAAAAAATGCTGGCGGTGCGGTTCCCGGCCTTTAGTTATAATGGGGTGTAAAAGAACCCTGATGAAATGTAAATGGAGAATGGGATTATTACAGGATGACGTTGGCTTAAAGGCCAAGATAATTACCCTAACCCCATACATACACACTACCCTCCTCACCGCGCCCGAAACATAGCATGTAATAGGTAGGTAATTAGTGTGTTACGTAACACGTACTGATAAGGAATAATAAATAATGCTCAGTGGGGTAGCTGAATCGCCTCCCTCATTAAAGTACAATCTACTGTGTTAATTGCTTTCCTATTATAGTGTTATGGCACTCTCATTAGATCTGCCTACTTTAATCGGCAGTCATAATTCACTATGACTCCCACCCAACGTAGTGTCTCGAATTATTCCATAGAAAACTGTTTTCTCAAGAGTGTTGACGTGAAAATTGCAAATTTTCAAACATAATAAATTCTAAACAAATTACATTTAGAGTTATTAACATAACCTGAAAACTAACTGATTTAGAAACTCAACGTTAAAAAGCATGAACCAGCCAGCATGCCAATCTCGGGCCTATGCTGTACTAATCTTAATGAATATAGCACAAAGTTATGTCGGTTATAATATCTCGGGCTGACGTCGGGCCGACGTAGTTTTCATCAATTGATACCCTTCATCGTGCCACTTCGGTCCGACATAACACGCCATAAATCAATAACGGGAGTTAATGACATGTCATTTTAAATATTGAGGCCATTTCGGAGACACAAACACGCTCGCCTAATGTAGAAAATGTTACTTAAAAACTGACAGTTTTACTGTATCAGTACACATTGAAATAATACATTATATACATTTGCAGCAGACCATATGAACCTTTTTTAAATATGCATAACTAATATAATTAATAGATATTTTCTGCAGAACTTTGAAAGCGAACACTTTTCCAAAAAAAATCTAATTGTTCCGAAAATCAAGCAGCGATTGGAATAATTTCAACAACAAAATTGCGATATTTTTCTACTGGTAAAATAAATTAAATCAGAATATTTTCTGAACCAAATCGAAAATCGAAATTTTGTCAAAGAAAATCAGAAATCGGATACTCAAGTCCAATAAGAGGAAATAACGAATAGGTAAAAGTGGATTTTGTTCTGCTTTTCGTTATTAAAAATAAATAAATTGTTTTTTAATTTTAAAGATTATTTCTGCCCAATATTTTCTGAAGAAATGTGGATGTCCGAATATTTTCCGAAAGTAATACCAATGTCCGAATATTTGCCAAACGAAATGCTGAAGTCCGAATATTTTCCGAAGGAAATGCCAATGTCCGCATATTTTTCGTAAGTAATACCATGTCCGAATATTTTCCGAAGGAAATTCGAATGTCCGAATATTTTTCGAACAATTACTGATGCTCAAATGTTTTCCGAAGAAATGCTGACGTCTGAAGAAATACATATTCTGACAATTTTGTCCAAAAAAATCGGAAAGCCGAAGACTTTCCGAGGAAAAGGAATTTTTCCATGAAAATTCTTTGTTATTTTTTTCCGAAGTCACGAATTATTTTCTATTAAAACCTATGTCCATTACTCTGAAGATCGGAATTCCGAATTTATTTCGCGTCTTTTTTTCGGAATTCCGTGGAAATTATAGAGACGGGTTTCCTCCTTTTTACCTAGAAAACCATGTCGATGTTCACAGTCAAAAAAGCCACATACCTGTGAACCAGCATAAATTATGTGTATTTAATAGCGTTTCCTCTTAGAATAGGGCTGGAATACCTTATAGAATATTTAAAGCGACACATGGTAATCTTGAGTTTTTTCAAACATTAACATTTGCTCCTCGATCTAGTTATTTTGCGTCATCTTGACTTTAAAACGGTTTGCATATAATTAAATAACAAATTGAGATTTCAATTTCCTGCACCATTTAACAATTTTTTAAAAGTTTATTATAATTCATAACTTTCACATGACATCATCAAAATAATTTGACCAATCAGTGATCAATAAAATAAAAGACCTCCACATTCTGGTGGGGGTAAACTCGGTGTTTATCGCTGGTGCTCAACTGACTTTAGCCCTTTACACAACTAGTTTGTAGTGATAATTATATTAAAAGCTTTATTTTTTGTGTACATCTATGTATCTTCTTTTGGTGTTGTTTGATTTAAAAAAAACAATATGGATACATTTATTTTAAATCATGGTCTAATATTATCATTTTTCATATAGAAACTGAGGATAAAGTCCGAGTAAACCCCTTTATTTTCACGTACTGAATATCTCAACCTACTGGAAGTTGACCGGATGTGAAAGTTATGAATAGAAGAAATCAACATTTGTTGTCAGCACTAGCTTCTCCACAGATATAATATGAATAAGGTGCGTTCGTGGATCTCGTTCTGTTCCTTTTTAACGTTCATTATTATAATACTACTAACTAAACTAAACATTTTTCTTCTTTTTTAACATTTGTCTGCGGTAAAATTTCTTTCTACATAAAAATCAGCAACTAGTATTAATCCTAACAAGAGCTGTCGGAGAACAGCGCAGCTCGACTATTCGATTTTCAGAGAATAATAAATTATATAGCTAGTATATACCATCAGAAAACAAGGCTAAAACAATGTGCAGTGGGGTTGGGGGCGCAACATAGCTATGTGTAAGAATTGATCAAAACTACAGAGAAAATGATACAAAAAAAAAAATATATATATATAAAAAATGAAATTTTGAGTGGGGGTAGTGGGGATGGTGAGGGCAATATATATGTGTAAGAAGCTATGTACTAATTCACAAAAACAACAAAAAAATATGTAAAAAAATAAATAATTAAAAATCGAGTTTTGAGTGGGGATGGGGGAGAGGCGGGCAGGGGAGGGCAACATATATGTGTAAGAAGCTATGTAAGAATTGACCGAAACAACAAAAAAATATGGTAAAACAAAATAAATATACTTCAAGTGGGGGAGTGGTGGGTGGGGTGGGGGTGGAGAGGCAGGGAATGGGTGGAGGGGGCAACATATATGTGTAAGAAGCTATGTGTAAGAATTTACCAAAACAACACAGATATATGTAAAAAAAACAATAAACATTAAATAAAAATATTCCATTTCGAGCGTGGGAGTGGGGTGGGGGAGGGGAGGTGGGGCAACATAGCTATGTGTAAGAATTGACCAAAACAACACAGAAATATGTAAAAAAAAATAAAAAAGGTTTCGAGTGTGTGTGTTGGGGCACGGGGGAGAGGTAAGAATTGACTAGAACAACACAGATATATGTAAAAAAAAAATGAGTTTCAAGTGGGGGCAAGGGGGGAGAGGCGGGGTTGGGTGAGGGGGGGGGGGGCAACATATATGTGTAAGAATCGACCAAAACAACACAGAAATATGTAAAAAAAAAAAAGTGGAACGGGGTGGGGGGGGGGGGGGGGGGCTGAGGGGGTTGAGGGAGCCCATGCCCCAATTTTCGTCTTCTGCAAATTCTGGGCTCCCATGAAACCCAAATAGTGATGGCCCATAAAATGTGCAATAAAGGCAGATCTAGGTTTGCATGTAAGCATGTATATACTTTACAACATACTATAAGGAAACCAATTCCAAAATTTAGTTCAGCTAGGACAAGAAATGCAAGAGATATAGACCTGTAAACACAGCTTACACGCAAAATTTGATGTGAACATTTTAAGGGCTATCAGAATTTGGGTTCCATGGGAGCCCAGGGGTTACAGGAACCAAAATTACTTAAGCAGCCTTTAAGATAATGCTATAAGGAAGCTAATGGTCAAATATGATAATGTGCTAGGGTAAGAACTGTAAGAGATATATACTTGTAAACACAGCTTACACGCAACATTTGATGTGAAATGGGACACATTTTATGGGCTATCATAATTTGGGTTCCATGGGAGCCCATGGGTTACAGGAACCAAAATTGCTTATGCAGCCCTTAAGATAATGCTATAAGGAAGCCCATGAACAAATTTGGTTGTGCTAGGAAAAGACATGTAAGAGATATAGACTTGTAAACACAGCTTACACGCAAACCTTGAGGTGGGACGCCGACACCAACGCCGACGCCGGGGTGATTACATAAGCTCTCTTATTCTTCGAATAGTCGAGCTAATAAAGGGACACACGGCAATCTTGATATTTTAAATACTCACGGCGTCCAATTAGTTTTTCTCTTAACTTGCATTTGTTCAATCATTAGTATTCATTGTTAGAGTAGTTCAGAGCAAATTTTGTTTACATATATTCATAGATCTACATACACCTGTACATGCTGTATATCCATGATATATTACTAACTTTTTATAATATTGCATAAACTTGATAGATCAACCATTT
>JAWPHD010022695.1:5000-24306 GCA_037043455.1 Cyrtodaria siliqua | reverse complement strand
CCTCTTTACAAGTCAAGAAAGCGATGCAAACTGATATAAGTAAACATTTTAAGGAATGAGTAAAAAAAAGGTACATATACACTATTTATTGCTGTTACATTTGATATTGTTATATATTCCGTCATCGATGACATAAAATCCGTCCATTGATATCATATATTTCGTCCATTCCGTCCATTGATATTATACATTCCGCCCATATACATTCCGCCCATTCAGTCCATTGATATCTTACATTCCGCCCATTCTTTCCATTGATATCATACATTCCGTCCAATGATATCATCCATTCCGCCCATTGATATCATACATTCCATCCATTGATATCATACATTCCGTCCATTGATACCATATATATTCCGCCAATTGATATCATACATTTCATCCATTGATATCATGCATTCCGTCCACTGAGTTCATACATTCCGTCCATCGGTACCATACATTCTGTCCATTGCTATGATACAATCCATCCATCGATATCATACATTTCTTCCATTGATATTATACATTCCGCCCATTAAGTTCACCATTTGCCCCTCGCCGCTGTGTGTTCATGGGCCTAGGAATCTCTGTGTGAAGAAGCTATCCAGCTAGCTTGCGGAACGTCTGTGGTTTTACCCAGGTGCCCATCCGTACAAAAAACTTGCTCGGAGGGGCACTTGTGGTCTTCCTCCACCAATGGAAGCTGAAAAAATCGTCCAATTCAATTCAATTCCATTAAGTCCAAACATTCCGACCATTGATATCATACATTCCGTCCATATATATCATAAAAAACCGTCCATTTGATATATTACATCCGTTCATTCGTATCATACATTCCGTCCATCGATATCATACATTCCTTTCAATGATATCATATATTCCATCCATTGATATCATACATTCCCTCCATTGATATCATACATTCCGTCCATATATATCATAAAATCCGTCCATTGATATATTACATCCGTCCATCGATATCATACATTCCTTTCAATGATATCATATATTCCATCCATTGATATCATACATTCCGTCCATTGATATCATACATTCCGTCCATTGATATCATACATTCCGTCCCTCGATATCATACATTCCTTTCAATGATATCATATATTCCATCCATTGATATCATACATTCCCTCCATTGATATCATACATTCCGTCCATATATATCATAAAATCCGTCCATTGATATATTACATCCGTTCATTCGTATCATATATTCCGTCCATCGATATCATACATTCCTTTCAATGATATCATATATTCCATCCATTGATATCATACATTCCCTTCATTGATATCATACATTCCGTCCATATATATCATAAAATCCGTCCATTGATATATTACATCCGTCCATCGATATCATACATTCCTTTCAATGATATCATATATTCCATCCATTGATATCATACATTCCGTCCATTGATATCATACATTCCGTCCATTGATATCATACATTCCGTCCCTCGATATCATACATTCCTTTCAATGATATCATATATTCCATCCATTGATATCATACATTCCCTCCATTGATATCATACATTCCGTCCATATATATCATAAAATCCGTCCATTGATATATTACATCCGTTCATTCGTATCATACATTCCGTCCATCGATATCATACATTCCTTTCAATGATATCATATATTCCATCCATTGATATCTCACATTCCGTCCATCGATATCGTACATTCCGTTCATTGATATCATGTATTCCATCCATTGATATCGTCCATTGATATCATACATTCCGTCCATTGATATCCTACATTCCTTTCAATGATATCATGTATTCCCATCCATTGATATCGTCCATTGATATCATACATTCCGTCCATTGATATCCTACATTCCTTTCAATGATATCATGTATTCCATCCATTGATATCGTCCATTGATATCATACATTCCGTCCCTCGATATCATACATTCCTTTCAATGATATCATATATTCCATCCATTGATATCTCACATTCCGTCCATCGATATCGTACATTCCGTTCATTGATATCATGTATTCCATCCATTGATATCGTCCATTGATATCATACATTCCGTCCATCGATATCATACATTCCTTTCAATGATATCATGTATTCCATCCATTGATATCGTCCATTGATATCATACATTCCGTCCATTGATATCCTACATTCCGTCCCTCGATATCATACATTCCTTTCAATGATATCATATATTCCATCCATTGATATCTCACATTCCGTTCATCGATATCATACATTCCGTCCATCGAAATCATATATGCCGTTCATTGATATCATACTATCCGTCCATTGATAAAATATATTCCGTCCATTGACATCAGACATTCCGTCCATTGACATCAGACATTCCGTCCATCGAAATCATATATGCCGTTCATTGATATCATACTATCCGTCCATTGATAAAATATATTCCGTCCATTGACATCAGACGTTCCGTCCATTGATATCATACATTCCGTCCATATATATTATAAAATCCGTCCATTGATATATTACATCCGTTCATTCGTATCATATATTGCGTCCATCGATATCATACATTCCTTTCAATGATATCATATATTCCATCCATTGATATCATACATTCCCTCCATTGATATCATACATTCCGTCCATATATATCATAAAATCCGTCCATTGATATATTACATCCGTCCATCGATATCATACATTCCTTTCAATGATATCATATATTCCATCCATTGATATCATACATTCCGTCCATTGATATCATACATTCCGTCCATTGATATCATACATTCCTTTCAATGATATCATATATTCCATCCATTGATATCTCACATTCCGTCCATCGATATCGTACATTCCGTTCATTGATATCATACATTCCCTCCATTGATATCATACATTCCGTCCATCGATATCATACATTCCTTTCAATGATATAGGTTATTGCATTTGTATGGCTAAATATTACTTGGAACGAGTTGTTTTGGCAAAGGACGACGAGCTTGCGAGTCGTCCTGCGCCAAAACAACGAGTTCCAAGTAATATTTAGCCATACAAATTCAATAACCTTTTTATTGTATACTTTCATATTGTTTTTGATCAATGTTATTTGTATGACTATTACTTTTCATTGTTTTTGTGTTATTTTTTATAGCTTTTGATGGAATTCCTATCTTGCCATTCAGTTTCATTTTGTGTGGATGATTATTTTGCGCGAAAACGACGTCGACGTCGGATGACGTCATTAAAAACATCAAGGGATTTTCTGAAGTTTGTTTACCATTCGATAACGTTAAAAACAGTGGATGAGTGACCATTTGAATTATTTTATCAATTTTTGCCATAAAAGGTTGTAAAAAAACTCGTATTTTTTTGTTGACACTATAGGAAAGATTCCGTTATTTTTATTTGAAAGTAGTTCCTTATTTCTATTTCGCGGCTCTTAGCAAGCACGAGCAAAAGTTCCCGTGCAATATCAATGCGTGCAATATTCTACGATATTGCACGCATTGATATTGCACGGGAACTTTTGCTCAATGCAAACTAAACGGGACAATATGAAAGTATACAATAATATCATATATTCCATCCATTGATATCATACATTCCGTCCATTGATATCGTACATTCCGTCCATTGATATCATACATTCCGTCCCTCGATATCATACATTCCTTTCAATGATATCATATATTCCATCCATTGATATCTCACATTCCGTCCATCGATATCGTACATTCCGTTCATCGATATCATACATTCCGTCCATCGAAATCATATATGCCGTTCATTGATATCATACTATCCGTCCATTGATAAAATATATTCCGTCCATTGACATCAGACATTCCGTCCATTGACATCAGACATTCCGTTAATTTATCATATGCTGCTATAAACGAGACAATTACATTGTATGTCATATCTGGATAGGTCTACATAGCTAATATTGTTCATGCGTTCAATAAACAACTGAAACAAATAATCCTGTATTATGAATTAAAATTAACCACTATATAGTTATGAATAAAAATGTCTGCTTTTGAAAATATATGTTTTGTAGTACGGGCACTGTGTTATGGCTGACAGCAGTTATGGAACCTTCAATACGGTTCATAAGTAATACAGGGTCAGCGGTCACGAAACCTTCAATACGGTTCGAACGTATTACAGATAATTGGTTATGGAACCTCCATACGGTTCATAAGTATTACATGATCAGCGGCCACGGAACGTTCAGTACGGTTCAAAAGTAATACAGGTAAATGGTTATGGAACCTCCATACGGTTCATAAGTATTACAGGATCATGGAGCCTACACTACGGTTCAAAAGTAATACAGGTAAATGGTTATGGAACCTCCATACGGTTCATAAGTATTACAGGATCATGGAGCCTCCAGTACGGTTCATAAGTATTACAGATAAATGGTAATGTAACCTCCATACGGTTCATAAGTATTACAGGATCATGGAGCCTTCAATACGGTTCATACATATAACAGATACATGGTAATGGAACCTTCAATACGGTTCATACATATAACAGATAAATGGTTATGGAACCTTCACTACGACAAGAAGTTAAAAGTGTTGAGATGTTTGTAGTGGAGCAATATCGTTAAACTAACCCGCCAAATAAGGCACAAATTACACTACAAAACCAATTATCAAAACGCTATCCAGGTGTTCAGGTCATATAATAATCCATAAAAGTATAGTTTATTTCACAGCCTCTTAGAATACCAGTGATTGAATATGCGTAAACAGAATTATGAGTTGGTAACTTAATTCGACGCACCAGTTTTGGGGTTTGTGGCTGGTTAAAGCCGTTTATATTGTGTCTATAGAGTTTGGATTCTCAAAATATGTAAGTTATATATATCTACCTCGTCGTCAGTAAAAACGGTGTACATATGTTGTAAAATGTGGCTGTTGTTGGTGGGATAGCTACTTTAATTAAGTGGATCTATATCATTTAGGGGCTATACATCAAGATGATGTCATTACAACATCTATATCATTTAGGGGCTATACATCAAGATGATGTCATTACAACATCTATATCATTTAGGGGCTATACATCAAGATAAGATGTCATTACAACAGACAGTGATTTGTAGTTCCCTGTACAAAACCGCAGGTGAAAATAATTCACCGAACTTAAAAAAATTGTAAGGACTATGAAAGCGCTGGTGCCTTTCGACATGTTTTTAATGACTAATCCAATGAATCAGATATAACAGTGATATGTGTATACATACACAATTAAAAAGTAACAGAAAAAGTATAATTACATCCGGTCTAAAGGACCTTTTTTGTATCAGTTTTTACACAGCAACATATATATCTATCGGAACTATAGAACTTTCAAAAGACGATATAAAGCTAAACATATGGATTGTAGTTCATGCAAAAGAAACAGATTTCATTACGTGGTCCGAGTATTTATTTTCACACCCCATCCAACCCCTTCTCCGAGAAGTGAAAACGGGGTTGGCTTTGGTATGAAATAAGACCTTAATTTTGGCTTAAAAAGTTTGCATATTTGTAAAATTAAAACATCTAATAGGTCATTTTAAACAGGTAATCGCATTTTTTTTAGTAAAAAATGTTGTTAAACATGTTTTATTGTCAAAATACCCGTTATAAAATCCTGGTAATATAAGCTTTCCCATCGCTTAATGGAATTAAGGCGGACCACGTAATGAAGAGAGTTGCTGACATATATATATAGTAGTAGCCCAAGTAAATAAAGTCGATACTTAAATAAAATAGATGAACATTAAAAAGACAAAAATGAAATAAATCAGATTATTTATTATATACTTCCCAGTGAAATAGTAAATTGTATGGTTAGAATAAACCTTATATTCTCATTGTTTAAATTTTCAAGGTGAGAATATAAGAACTTATGCTCACTGTCAGAAAAAATGGAACTACTTTTTTTTACATTTGCTTATAACAGTCCTAATTCGTGTCAAAGTTTAGAACTATATTCTATGGCAACTAAATATATGTAAATCGCCTCACGCGCTGGCGTTACTATATTTATCCGAGAATACGTTAAAGGGGAACTGTCGGAACGAAACGTATTTTCTGTTTGAAACAGTTTGGTAGTGTTGAATGATAAAAAGTATATAATAAGTTGAATATTTGTTGCTTTGTCGTGAATATAGGATTTATTTTCATCTCGAAGTGAGAAAACTTATATTTTCACTCGTTCTAAAGCACTCGTGAAAATAAAAAATTTCTCACTTCTCGATGAAAATAAATCCTATATTCACTCCAAACCAACAAATATCCTCTATATATTTCCATATCGATGAGTATAACGGTATATGCATCCAGCGTGTGCTCTATGTAGCGAGGTGAATTTAACTTCGCCTACCATAACGAAGTCATGTATTACATACAATCCAGGAATTTAATATATAACAATTTTCCATTGACGATTAACATAGCCGAGATTGCAATGACATATAGAGAGCACAAAACTAGAAATACATGACATATAGAGGACACTAAACTAGAAATACATGACATATAGAGGACACAAAACTAGAAATACATGACATATAGAGGACAAAAACTAGAAATACATGACATATGGAGGATACAAAACTAGAAATACATGACGTATAGAGGACACAAAACTAGAAATACATGACATACAGAGGACACAAAACTAGAAATACATGACATATAGAGGACACAAAACTAGAATACATGACATTTAGAGGACACAAAACTAGAAATACATGACATATAGAGGACACAAAATTAGAAATACATGACATTTAAAGGGACACACAACTAACTTAATATTTTTAAAAACTCGCGCCGTTCCTTTTGTACATTTTTCACATAACTTGCATTTATTCAATCATTAATATTAATTATAAGTATAGTCTAAAACGAATTGTTTTTGCGTATAACTAACAGGTGAATATATTGCACCAATAATATATCTAAACCTATTGTGAAAGAAGAAGAAAACATGAAATCTCAAAATTGTATTTAAATATATGCAAGCTATTTTAAAGTCAAAATGATACTGGATTAATAAATTTCAAAGTGTTTATCAAGCACTACAATTAGCGTGTGTCTCTTTAAACAAAGCAGGGCAATACAAAACACTTACAATTCTGCGTTATAGCCGAACACTGCAGACATTGTGACAATTTACTGTTGCGAAAGTATTCGAAAACATAAAAAGACGAAGTGATAATTCCACTGGTGCACATCTCTCCTCCTTTTATCGGTTAGGTGACCATACTTTTAATGTATCATTCACACAATTTTTAATTATTCATAAATATTCAGAGTTGATGTTCTCGTTAATATAATAATAAAGTTAAACATATTCGGAAGAGACAATGTATTCGCTATAGGTTTGTCAGCGTGCTTTTTTAATGTATACTGAAAGGAAAAAGAAACGCAGGGTGCGTATTTCCGCTATATATTTTATGTTTAATATGCTACTGCTAATCGAATGGTACAGGGCGACATGAGGCCTGTCCTTTTAGAAAGAAGGTTTAAACAGCACTGAACACACCAATGGTTACCCCTTTAAAGTTTCATTATCGTCAGAATGCGCATTTGGCTCAAGCAGGGGAGCAAACTTAGGCTTTAAATGTTGCAATCACTTAACATTAAATACAGTACTGAACTGGCTCAATTTTTCAAAGAGGAACTTCAGCATTTATGAATTTCTTGTTACAACATGTACTGTGATTAAAACGTCTACAACATCACAGTTGTGTCCTTTCTCTAACTAACTTCACTTTTTTTTTTACAAAACATCTTGGGATTTCCTTTGGAATATATATGGAATTAAGTGTGCAGTATATGCAATATATAGCGGAAATACGCACCCTGCGTTTCTTTTTCCTTTCAGTATATACCAAATGGCAGATCTTATCATTTGCATGAAAGCAACAACATTATTTAAGAAATGTTTAAAGGCTTTTTTTACTATAGCGTTGGGAATGTGGGATCGGAACGGGTAGGGGATCCTAATAGTTTCAATACACTAAGTATACATATTCATAGATATAACCAATTAAAGACAGGAACACGTTTGATGTTGGAATTATGTAATAATAAGCGCTCTTTTAAATAAATAACAAAACGATTTATAACACAACAGCATCATGAACAAACAACCTTAACGACAAGCAGTACATCATTTGCTAACACAAACCGCATAAATAAGTGATAGAAAGGCTTCCTTGCAACACAGGCACTATGAGTACATGTATTTCCTAATAACAGACTGCGCCTGCAATTTAAAATATTCTATTTCAAAGACTACAAGACCCGTGACTTTGAAAGGGACAAACGGATATCTTTGGTTAGTTTTTCGACATATAAACTTGCATATTTGACAACACTGTTAACATAATTGTTATAGCACTTTTAAAGGCAATTGTTTTTGTATACTCCTATTTCACCAATACTGAACCCATTTCTAAATGAAAAATCCAAATTGTATTACCTTGTATTTAATTATATGCAAGCAGGTTTAAATTAAAAATAATATTGATTAGCACATCAAGGCGGTGCCAACGTTAATGCTTCATATATATTTTAAGATTACCGTGTGTCCCTTTATATACTAAACGGTTTTCCTAACGAATCCGCATTATATTTTAATTTTGTTTTTGTTTTTTTGTTGTTGTTTTTTGTGTTTTTTTCTTCTTCTTGTGATAATATGTTGAACCGTATTCCAACATTACTGCGTAACAATATTGTGTTGGATTTGTTTTCGGATGAGCTATTTTTCACGAAAGTGACAGATGTTTATATCAGATGTTTATATCAATCGATTAAATTTCGAAATACTAGGGTCGCGTTAGAAGTTCCTATTAGTATATAGGTATACCTGATTTCAACTTGTATACAAAACAATTGGTGCGTTCGGGTTCTCCCATTGGCAACCACGTCGGTTAACCTCGGGTTACCGATGGCCACCGGTGATAACATTTGGTAACAACGAGGCCACCGATACTGCCTCAGGTGTAGAGTCGCGTAAAGATTGGTTACCAACATTCTACAAACGGCTGACGACGATGACCCATGGTAACCGAAGGTTACCGTGAGTGCTTGCGGTAACCGATGGGAGAACCCTGAACGCACCACCTATCACGAGAGTAAAACAATAACAAATAAAGTCTAACAATAACAATGACTCATAAATATACGTTAAATAAAATACTAACAACAATATATATACAGTAAGAGGCAATTAGTCATTTAATAATCCGTTACAATACATTGTATATCATTTATGCATTTTCCTTAGCTGACAGAAGGACATATAAGACATCAAATATTTCCTGGTGGGCGGAACTTGAAAAGCATCGATGCCAAGGGCAATAGGCCCGCAGTTTCGATGTTGTTTATGTTAAGTCCCAAACACCAGGGCCTCGTTTTATGAAACAACTTACGACCATTTTGATCGTAAATCAATTTCTTAAATGCTAAAATGCTTAAATTATACTTTCCAAATAAACGTGATTTCATTTCATTTTCTTATACAGGTGATATGCACACATAAGTGTCTACATTGAATGCTGTGGTGAACAAAGTGAACGATTTTAAAATTTAAGGCTTATCGTAAAATGTTTAATAAAACAGGGCCCAGGTTTTGATCTCGCACAATATAAACCCGCTGGAAATGTTGTATATCTTATATGACATGTTTTTATGTATATATTAAACAATGTTTCGAGAGATTGAACATAATACAAAACAAAATTCTCATAATAAATATTAACTCAAGTTGTATACCCATTATTCGACATCAAACGAAAAGATATGCAGGTTCATCCTGTTTTAACAATGTAAATGTGTTGTTTGAATGTAACGTTGGTTTAAAATAACATAATAATCTTTATGTTGCATGTTTTCTAACGTTTAAAATCGTTTAAAATGACGTCTTAACGGTTAACGAACCTGACGTCAGAGGTATTGATTGGACATTTAATATATCCCCAATAGTCAGTTAGCTTTGAGAATTTTTTTTTAATAAGGTACTAACATCGCATATACCATCGCCAATATCTTCAGGAGGTATTAAGGCTCACAGACATTGTACAAAAAAACAACAACAATATTTGGCTCGGCATAAATATGGTGTACGGAAGGTTTAATGCTGGTCTGTAATGAACTAATGGGATTGTTTATAATTATATATTTTGTTTCGTTCTTAATTGCAATATTGGACGATATTTTGTTTAGGCGAGGCTAGGTGGGACGAAAATCGATTTTGCTAGTTCTAGAATACCATATACGTTTTCAAAACGTTGAGGATTTTAAGGTTGAGGTTGTGGGCGGGAACACCTCCCTTTGGAATCCGCCCTGCTTCGATTGCCAATGACGCCATTAATGTTGCTTTCCTGTGGGTAGAAGACTCAGGGGCTCAGGCAATTTTATGATCTTTATTTCCATTTTAAACTAGATTACAGAGGCGTAGGCGCGTTACAGATATTTGAATGAGAGAGTGGGTTAAACATGGTGGGCCAACTGAACATGTTCAATATTTAGTAATGTTTTATCTTGCACATCAGACATTTTAATAAACTGTATGACAGTAAACTATTAGGACACAATCATATTTTAACACATAATTTGGCAAAATATCGTGTGACCAAAACATACTGTGACGCCCATCTCAGATTATGGTGATGCGGGAAGGGTCCCATGCCCCCAAGCCCCTTGCCCCCTTCCCCCGGTTCCTACGCATGCCTTTGAACAAGCATTAGTTTATAAACCGGGGGCTTAGTGGAAAACTGTTGTATATTGTTCTTTATTTATATGTAGTTATACTAGTTTTTCACTAAGCCTTCGACATAGTTTAGGCTGAGTTGATGAGCTTCTGTATTGATACAAGTGTCTATACATGTTTGTGTAACCGGGTACAGGTAAATGGTGAATAATCGATTCCTAACCGTGTCCTCGATAGCTTAGTTGGTAGAGCGGTGGTACGGTAAGCCAGTGACCCTGCGTTCGAGTCTCGGTTGAGGAACGATTTTTTCACCACCTGTTATATTTGGGGGCTCGCGCGGATCATCCTGAGAAACACCAGCAGTGGTTCTCCTGTATAATTAGAAATTCAGGGACTAATTTCAGTCTGGTGGGAGTGTATGTAACCGGGTACAAGTAAATGTTTATTAATCGATTCCTAACAGTATGTCCTCGATAGCTCAGTTGGTAGAGCGCTGGTACGGTAAACCAGAGACCCTGGGTTCGAGTCCCGGTTGAGGAACGATATTATCACCACCTTCTATATTTGCAAGGTATGTCTTTGTTTACTATTTTTGTAACCGTTGTGTGGGTGGGTTTTCGACACGATGTAGTAGCTCTCGACGGTTTTATACCTCTTATATAATCCTTAGTCGTGTGACGAATGTTAGACCGGCCACTACAATAAAATGATTTCTAGGTCGGTGTAACGTTGACATGTGTGTGTTTTATGTCGGTGGTTTTACGGGCCGGATTTACATATTGTATTTTAATTTGTCGTCAGACTGCGACATTATAAAGTTACCAAACCAGTTTTTAAACAAGTTTAACATTTACGAAATAAATCCAATCTTGCAATTCTACTTCTTTTAACTAAAGAAAGGTCAGGTTTTGCTGTCAGATTCTAAGTAAGTTTGCATAAGCAATAATTCGCATTTGAATTCGTGTTCAAGTACATGAAGCTAAAGATAGTTAGGTCAACCTATATTTTTGCTTGGATGGTGTTTGCTAATTGATATGACATATATCCAGAGAGATTATTAAACATACCACATTTCTTTGATTGGATACGATCGCCAAAAGGAGTCCACCTGTTTTTATTGTTTTTCGTTGTCTTTTTGATAATCACGGTTTATAGACTGGTTCGGAAAGTTGACGAAATAGGATGAATTTGCGCATTCGGTTTCGTCAGTTCTTACGAATCATTACGTGGTATGAGTATTACCTTTCATACCCCATCCAACCCCTTCTCCAAGAAGTGAAAATGGGGTTGGCTAAGGTATGAAATAAAACCTTAATTTCGGCTTAAAAAGTTTGCATATTGTAAAATTAAAACACTTAATAGGTAACTGTAAACAGCCTGGGATATCGCATTTTTTCAGTAAATAAATGTCGAAATATCCGTTAAAAATCCTGCTAAAGTTATTTTCCCATCGCGTAATGGAATTAAGGCGGGACCAACCACGTATGATGGCGGGAGGTATACTGTACTGGTTCTACTCAGGAAAAATGAGTTGGTCTGCCTCTACGGCAAAATAAAATCCACCGTCATATATGATTAAACATATGCTAAAACACAATTTAAACAAACAAATCAAACATTTTCAAATGTTAAAATAGACGTCACATATATTTATTGTTTATTGTTCACTGCTTGTATCCATCATAGTTTATGTGGTGGTACGATGCACAGACACAATTTTCACTGTCAAATGTAACTGATTCTTTACCTGTAGTAACCTTCATCGCTGTTTTGAACGTATTTCTCTCTTTTTTTAGGCAGGAATGTTTTTGAGTTTATATTGTAAATGTCTCTTTTGTATCAAATGACTCGTTTTTATATACTAGACATAAACATGTTGATGCAATTAAATTCATAGCACTTTTCAGTTTCATCGTGGGTAGATTCATTTCCAATCTGGGAATCGTTTATTGTTGATACTACCAAGGTGTCACAATTATTATCGTCCGGCGCAAATCGCTGCTGCATCGGTATCAGTGCTACTGTCCAGTGTAACGTGCAATAAAGCACTGGAAGCACGGGTAACGTGGAATTGGAAACAAAACATATAACTACAGCATATATGTACATATTAACACATACCTGTACTTTAGCAGAATATGCTGATCACGAGTTGTATGAAACCATTTAGTATAAATTATGTCTAACGAAAAAACGTATAAGGTTTGGAGCCCGTGCTTATTGGGAATGGAATTATAGTTTAAAAATGTCAAACTGTAGGTAGTTCTACACAAAATCCTTCTGCTAAACTGTGTTTACAAAAGTGACAAAACTACTTTGTTTTTACCGTGTTCTTTTTTGAAGACAAGTCCAAATGCGACAATATATTCGGTTTGTCAGTACATTTAATATATTGTGACAATATTATAGATCGTTGCGTTATCCAGTGGTTATTTTTACATATCAAAAATCCTCACTCTGATGTTCAAGTTAATATCGCCTAGGACGTTTCGTGTCGCGTCCCAGATAAACATCCGGTGTCTGTATTTCTGTCCGTATGCTTCTGGCCATTGTGTCCTGAGAAAACGCGTTCGTTTTGTATTTCGGCGGAGGAGAGCGAATATACGGGTCCCTATTCGGATTATAGTAATGCCGTACATTGGTTTCAGGAGTTACCGCAAACTTCCGGTTGTAAGAACGGTCGCCGCGCGTTATTTGGTCGTACTTTGACGGATACCTGGGATCCGACCTAGGCGTAGGAACTACTTTCTGAACATCCGGTTTGCCTCTTTGGTTGTATCTCCGTATATCCGGAATCATGAGTACTCCCGCCAAAAATACCAGGATAAAAGCAAATGCACATAGTCCGCATGAAAATCCAGGGTAATGGTCGGCGGGAATTTGTGCGAGCCAGATTATCAACGCAATTAGGCCAAGCGTTACTGAAATAGACATGTCAATGCAATTAGAAACATGCTCATTAAATAGTTTAAAAAACATTTATATATTAACCGGTATGCCAAATACCGACAAAACATCAGGTAAACCCATAAAAATCGATACTTTCTCACTTGTCGGATCCCACGCGATTCTTACTGATTGAGGGAAGTATTCTGCACTGGTTCTACCCATGAAAAATGGGGAGGTCTGCCTCTACCACAAATACTTCGACCAATCATATATATGGCCTAACATGTGCTAAAATGATGTAGAACACCATTAAAACAAACAAACCATAAAGCTCGTGCTGTGTACATGTATATGATATCATGCCAATTTACAGGGACACACGGCAATCTTATTCTTTTTTAAAAACACGCAGCGTCCCGTTAGTTTTTCTATATAATTTGAAATTATTAATATTAATTATAAGAATAGTATAAAGTAAATTGTTTTTGCAGATTTCTAACTTTTGATTATATTGCACCAATAATATAGATAAACCTACTGAAATATAAGAAGAAGAAAAATAAAACTGAAATTTATATTTAAAATCAAAATGATACTGGATTAGTACATCGATAAGCTTATTTTACTGCTTGTTGAAAACTTCACGATTGCCGTGTGTCCCTTTAAGACAGATCTTATGACATACGTGATAGAATATGGGTAATTCAAGTTTTAACAAGTTTATTTCAATCAAATATGTGTCGAGTCATTTCCATAAGTTGGTGTTGAGAACAACAAAACATAGCGGAACAGTAGACAATCACAAAATAAATTGTTATGCTGGTTCGGCGTATAATAAATATCCTTTATAGTTAGTGATTTTTTCTGACCTAGATTCCTGGTAGCCTTGGTGGGTATACAGTATGTACACTAGATATATGTTGGGACTATAGAGTCTCCAAGGTAAAGTGAAATGTAATTCTACAGTCTACCTATGTCAAACAACAGAACATTGAATTAATTAACAGCAGTACCTATTAAAAAGCAGAAGATAGTAACGAAGACAGCAACAGACATTTCTCGAAACCTCTCCGACGCCACATAGAAGGCTAACACTATCACTATAATCGTCAACACTATTAGCACGATGATTTCGAAAGCCTGCACAGCTTTAAACGAGCCTGAAACAAAAAGAATTACATTAGCAAACAATATCAACAATCTGGTCGAGTTTAGTAAATATTAGATGGAAGATGAAGTTGCTAGAGCGCTAATGAAGCAACATATGCTACTTTTAAATAATGCAAGGGCCATAACTCTGTTTCTTGTCCGATATGTCTAGTTTTCAAATTCTTCCGAGCTTTTAATAATATTTACATCCTGCCACCGATTGGTCATGATCCTATTTTTCTATACATAAAAAAGGGACATAACGCTGGTGTAACTGCTAAAATATAGCTGGGTTTAGAACTTGTCCGAGATCGTGTTCATAAGGTAGATGTCAACGAACGACTTACGGACGGACGCACGGATGGACTGACGGGCGGACGAACGGACGACGAACAACTCGCCATCCTATAAGCTCTACTGGCCAAAGCTAGAAATGAATACATTGGAAATATGCATGGCACAAGTTTATAAAATGCTAAGGAAAACACTTGAACTAAAACTATTTTTCTGACAGGTAAATATGTCTGATGTGTATGGCTTGGTACAGGGGAATATAGTCTCGGCCAGCTAGACCGTATCATGCATATGTCTTACTTGCAGATATCGGTCTGGGCAGATTAGGCCAATTAAAGCGCCCACAAGCGATTAGTCCAATTTATTCGCGCGTTTTTTTCACGTGCACAAAGTTGACGTTTGCGTGTCGTCATGTTGTAAATAAACGTACAACGTCAATTGTTGATGCACCTGTTACCATTTTTGACGTCACATGCTGCTTATCAAAAGTTGAAAGTAAGAAATTATTATGAAATTAATTTAGAAATAAGTGTTTTGAAAGTCTCGTTGAATCTCTCAAAATCTCGCCAAAATCGCCCAAAACGAGAGGGCGATTTTAAACGTCGTAGTTTCCCCAGGCCCTGGTTCTGGATCCGTGTAGCATAGCGTAACGAAGAAATCAGATGCGGGCCGGGTGACCGAGGCTAAGGGGAATACAAATTGCATACACTGCATATTGAGTAATTCTTTTTGATTCTCTAAACTAGTTTTGAGGGGAACCAGCCAGATCACAGACCGTTTGCACCAGCTAGTACCAGAACAGAGGATTTAAGATTTATTTTATACAATGCAGGGATTTTTTTGATTTTTTACAATAGAAGGGATCGTTCATACAGCTCTAGTCAACCAGCTGAAAGACCGTCTTCACCGGCCCATCAACAGGTTAGAGAACTGAATTCAGTAAAAATGTGATATTAACATTAATTATCTTCCAACAGGCACATTTCACAACAGATATAAACCGTTTCTAAACTTACTGACCACGAGGTATATACAAAACTTACATATGTTGAGAATTCAAACTCCATACACACAACATAAGCGGTCTTACTAAACTCCTAAATAGAGCGTTGAATTAGGAACCAAGTTACCAACTCATAATTCATTTTACGCATAGTTAATCACAGGTATTTTAAGAACTCATGAATAAACTTATACTTTTAATCGGCACATATACATTATTATAAGACCTGAACAAGTTTATAGCGTTTTGATATACGGTTTTGTAGTCAACTGTATCGTTATTAGGCAGGTTAGTTTCTTTGAAACATAATTAGTAATTAAACATAAGTAGTTCCAGTTGCGGAACGATATGGCTGTCATAAGCATGCGATTTTTGAATGTGTATACCTGTCCAATCTGCATACGTACTGTATTATTAGCAGAGTTTCATTGGTACTATGTAGAGACAGTGAGATCATCTGAATTAAGGACATATTTCCAGTCTATTGTATTTAGGGGATGGGGGTGTGGTGGGGTGTGGAGGGGGTGCGGGGGGATCTCTATTGGTAACTGTGAATCACTGTTAGACATACAATTGCATGAGAAAATAGTGTTATTCAATTTTGTATAAGATGATGAGGCTCTGTAGGACCATAATTTTCCCAGATCACATTTTTCACACACTTGTGAAGAATAAGATCCTATTCTTCACATTTTCAAATGTGATATATGTGTTTGTCCAAAAAGGGGGTTAACAAGAAAATCACATTTTTCACAGATTCTGTCCGTGCCTGTTAGTGTTGCAACGTATTTATGGCATCATCATCATCCTCATCTTCATCATCATCATCATCATCATCATCATCATCATCATCATCATCATCATCATCATCTTGAGGGGCAGATATATAATTATTATTGTTTTGCCTTCGACGTCTGTCCGTCCGTCCGTCCGTCCGTCTGTCTGTCTCCATAACCCCTGGCCAGATTCACACGAGTGATTGGTACCAAACCTAATTGTGCATATCGCCTTTGCGTTCTGTTCGCTTAATTTTTGTCAGAGTTATGGGACTTTGTTATTTTTTCTAAATAGAATATATAGGGGAGACATTATCCTAAACCCATTCTCGGATTTTGATAAAGATTTACTAGTATGAAAAGAAATATAAAAAGATCGGACAGGGAAAGTAGCATTCAAGGAGGACAGTCAACCACAAAACACAGAAACAAACACGCAAACAGACAAACAAGAAGGCAAAAGCAATAATAAATGCAAACGACATCACAAACACGAAAGGGTTGACAATAGGGCTACCGCCTTGGAACGGTCAGTAGCAAAGTAGGCCACTGGGGGTTTAAACCGGTTCTAGGGTGCACTAAACCTCACACTTACCCTACTTCATCCCATTAAAACGGGACAGTTTAAATAAAGAAATCCCCGCCATGATCTAATCTCTAACCAACAAGGCAGCATCAATAGGCAATATAAGTAAAACACAAATATGCTCGTGTAAATATAAAACAAAAAAACAATAGCCACAATGAAGGTACATTTTCTATCACTTAAGAACGATTGTGCTGTGATTCTCAAACTTTGTATACATGTTGTCCACGACCAGTAGGGACATGTATGTTTACAAAAATATATTGTACTTGATACATGTATAGCAACATCTCTTTCCTTGTTGGCCAATGTGACCGCTTTAAATAGGGACGTCTTGGCTAAACTATGCGGTAAAACATGTAGAATTGCTCGATTCCGTGAGTCTGTTCTGTTGGTCCGTTTTCACGTGTCTGCTCCATAACTTCCTCATGCATGATGAGGTGAAGATTTGAACCAAGTTTCATGAAATTCCTACAAGCAAGCGGTTTAGGAGATATGGATCGGAGACGAAATCCTGGGCTCGAATTTTTGACCTGTAACCGCAACCTTTAACTTGAGCTTACTCACCTGTAACGTGGGTTCTGCAAGTCGCCTTGATGAGGTGAAGAGTCGCCTCGATGAGGCGAATATTTGAACCTAGTTTTATGAACTTTTTTCAAGGGGTTTAGGAGCGGACACGAAATATTAGCCAAATCCTGGGATAGGATATTTGACCTTCAACCGTGACCGTGACCTTGAGCCGACGCGCCTGGAACATGGGTTCTGCACGTTTTCTCGATAATAATAATTGTCTATATTTATAGAGAATAACATGTTTTGCCTACGACCATTCTTACATGGTGCTCTTGAGTACGGAATGAGACCCGTATTCATTGAATATGGATTTTGGCTCCTACAACAGGGATTTTGGTCTCTGTTATAGTGATAATTGTTTGATATACATGTATAGAATAATCATTTAATTATTTCCTTTCTTTCCGACCAGTTTTATCATGGACGTTTTCCGAGTGGGGTTCAAACGTACGACCCTCCGATCGCAAGTCCAACGCGCTAACCACTCGGCCACGCCGCGATGAGATGATGGACATACATGCCCGAGTTTCATGAAAATCGTTTTAGGGATTTAGGAGATATGGAGCGGACACGAAATATAATCAAATGTCTTTTAACTTCAATGTTTGACCTTGACATTGACCCGAGGCGCACATATGAACATAGCCTTCATATGTGAATATTTGTGCCAAGTTATTTTAAAATTCCTCATTTCATTACAATGTTACAGCCCACACACGAAATGCTAACACACGGACATGTACCATACCATAGTGAACATAAATTACAATTTAGTTTGGCACTAGCCGGGATCGAACCCGCACCGCTACGGCGACAGCGCCTAGTAACAACAAATTCGACCACGCTACAACTGCGCTACCGCAACAACTCCCAAACAGGTTTCGCAAGTTAATATACGTTAACCCTTTTTGATGGATCAGTTTCTATGGAAACGAACCTAATAGCATACGACTTACGGTAAATACATTTCGGAGTTCACAACCCAGCCATATGTGAAAAATGCGATTCAGATGTAAAAATGCACATTTTTAGTAAAATTGCACATTAATATTGAAATGTGAAGAATGCGATTTCATGTCACATCAAAAACCTTCATCGATCACAAATTTCACAGGAAATGAGAAATATGTGACTGTGATGTGTGAAAAATGAGATCCCATTCTTCACATCTGTGACGAATAGGATCCTATTCTTCACACGTGTGAAAAATGTGATCTGGGAAAATTATGGTCCTACAAGGCTCTCCTTATACAGCTGTATTACGAAACCTAAAACACGGGTTTCATTAGTTGTGTCTTAGTTTACTTTTGTTCTAAAACC
>JAWPHD010022694.1:0-24311 GCA_037043455.1 Cyrtodaria siliqua | reverse complement strand
GGTTGGTAAATTTGTTTATTTTCGGTATATTTATCCGCGTAAATAAACCTACTGGTGTTATATATCCTTTGCTAACTTAACAAAAAATAGCTATGACGTTTCCATGAATTCCATGAATTCCCGGCAAAAAAATGCATTCTTGTGAACAGCCGTAACTTCCTTTCACCATTGAAACAAACATTACTTGGCATGCTAAATTCGAACGAAGGAATATTGACTTACAAAGGTATATGATTGAACAAACCAATATAAAACAATATGTATTTTGGTATAAGTTACCTTCCTCTCTCGAATGGTTATGGAAATTGCATGATTCTGGTAGATTGTATTACAAAATTAAGGAAACAAGAGGCCCTCTTTAAGAGGCCCTCTTGGGCCTGTGGACGCTCTACTGGCTAAACATAAAGTTTTATGTATATATCATTCAACCGGAACATGGCGATGATATACGCAACTAGGCTTGGTACTGATCATCCCTGCCAAGTTTTGTTGAAATCCAGCCACAGGTTCAGGAGAACTAGTCTATACAAAGTTAGTGTATTAAAACCTTTAAGGAGTCATAACTCTGCCAAAATTCATTCAACCAGAACATGACAATGACAGGTGCAACTAGGCTTGGTACTGATCATCCCCACCAAGATTCGTTGAAATCCGGCAAGGAGTTCAGAAGAGACTAATCTGGACAAAGTTTGTCTATTAAAACCTTTAAAGGGCCATAACTCTGCCAAAAATCATTCAACCTGAATATGGCGAAGACATGCACAACTAGGCTTGATACTGATCATCCTTGTCAAGTTTTGTTGAAATCCAGGGGTTCAGGAGGATTAGCCCGGAAAATGTTTGTGTATCAAAAACCTCTAAAGGGCCATAACTCTGCCAAAAATCTGTAAACCGGAATGCGACGATGATATGCACAACTAGGCTTGGTGCTGATCATCCCTGTAAAGTTTCCTTGAAATCTGGCGAGGGCTTCAGAAGAACTAGTCCAGACAAAGTTTGTGTATTAAAACCTTTAAAGGGCCATAACTCGGCCAAAAATCATTCAACTAGATTACGGAGATGATTTCCACAACTAGACCTGCAACTGATCATCCCTAAAAAGTTTCGTTTAAATCCGGCCAGGGGTTCAGGAAAACTAGTCAGGACAAAGTTTGTGTATTAAAACCTTTAAAGGGACATAACTACGCTAAAATCATTCAACCGGAACACGGTGACTATATGTACAACAAGGCTTGGTACTGATCATCCTTGAAAAGTTTCACACTGAAATCCGTCCAATGAAGGCCCTTTCGTCTTAATGAGGCCAAAATATAGCATATTGCAGAAAATCAAGGGCCATAACTCCTGTGTAAATGGTCCAATCTGGCTGTTTTTCAAATTTATCGGAGCTTTCATTGATATTACCAATCTGCTAAAGTTTGGTAAAGATCGGATAAAAAATGAAGGCCCTATCATCTTAACAAGGCAAAATATAGCATTTTTAAATAAATCAAGGGCCATAACTCCTCTGTTACTAGTCCAATCTGGCTGGTTAAAAAAGATTATGAAAAATCAATGAAAAACAAGAGATCAATGACCTTGAAGCTCTACTGATTCAAGAAATGAGAAAGTTATAGTCAACATTAAGTTTACTTGAAGAAAACAAAAAGTGTATTTAACCCATATAATGACCTTCAATGTGACCTTGACCTTTATATTTTAGTATGTCATGTCGATGTTGTCATGATGAGTATATATTGAAAGTTTGATGAAGAAATATCAAGAAATGAGAAAGTTACAGCCAACGTTAAGTTTTTGTGAAGAAAACAATGAGTATGTTAAATTTCCATAAAGAAAACAAGAGGTCAATGACCTTGAAGCTCTACTGGCAGGTTCTGATAGCTAGATCAGCATTCCTGTAAAGTTTCATGAAAATCCGTCAAGTAGTTTCAGAGGAGTAGACGCTACAAGTTTCCAATATATAACTCTATGTAAACAAAGTTAACGTCAAATCAAAATAATTTTTGACAAGGATCAGCATCATGTCATACTGATCATTTTAGAAAAAAGTTCAATATCAATATAATAATATAGTTTTCAAGAAGTAGTCACTACAAACTTGTATTTTGAAAATCTATCTTGAATTTCCTGCCGACCTGACATTTTGCTAGGATCAATTGGACATCAAGAGCAACATTTCTGTGAAGTTTCATGAAAATCCGTCGAGTAGTTACAGAGGAGTAGTCGCTACAAGTTTTTACTAGATAACTCTATGTAAACAAAGATGGCCACTGACAGCCATGTTCAACATCGAATCAAACGATTTTCGACAAGGACCAACATCATATAATGCTGATCATTTCAGAAAAAGTCCCATATCAATATCACATAGTTTTCAAGAAGTAGTCGCTACAAACTTGTTTTTTGAAAATCTATTTTTAGCCGTGGTGGCCAACTTGAATTTCCGGCCGACCTGAAGTTTTGCTAGGATCAATTAGACATCAAGAGCAACATTCGTGTGAAGTGTCATGAAAATCCGTCAAGTAGTTTCAGAGGAGTAGTCGCTACAAGTTTTCATTATATAACTCTATGTAAACAAAGATGGCCGCTGGCAGCCATGTTTAATGTCGAATCAAAATAATTTTCAACAAGGATCAACATCATGTCATACTGATCATTTTAGAAAAAGACGCATATCAATATCACTTATAGTTTTCAAGAAGTAGTCGCTACAAACTTATTTTTTAAAAATCTATTTTTAGATTTGGTGGTCATCTTGGATTTCATATCAACATGAATTGAATTTTTGCTAGGATCAACTAGACTTCATGGGCAACAGTTCTGTAAAGTTTCATGAAAATCCATTCAGTAGTTTCAGAGGAGTAGTCGCTATAAAAAAGTTTACGGACGGACAGGCGGACAGACGGACGACAGACAACGCACCAAGGCATAAGCTCTGCTGATCTCTGATCAGTAGAGCTAATAAGGGATGATATGGTAGTAATATAAACTTTATATGTAAATCAACAAATGCCCGTCAACGGGTATATAAACAAGTAAATATATATAAGAACACATTATAATGATTTATATAGTCTGATTTCTTTTAGGAAATCTAAAACAAGACTAAAATCTTTAGTATTAAATAACTCTTTCATAGTATTAACACTGTAGTACCTTTGACGCATAGGATCAAAGTCTACACATTCCAACAAGATGTGTTTGATCTTTAACGGTGCAAAGCAGGGTATACATTCTGGTAATTGCTCAGCTTGTAATAAATATGAATAAGTATAACGTGGATGCCCTAATAAAAAAGAAGAAGTAAAAAAATCTGGTAAAGTTTGGTGAAGATCAGATGAAAAATGAAGGCCCTTTCGTAATAACGAGGCAAAATATAGCATTTTTAACGAAATCAAGGACCTTAACTCAGCTGTTACTGGTCCGAATTGGATGGTTTTCAAACTTGTCCGAGCTTTCATTGATACTAACAATCTGGTTAAGTTTGGTAAAGACCAGATGAAAAATGAAGGCCCTATCGTCTTAACGAGGCAAAATATAATGTTTTGAACTACTTCAAAGGCCATAACTCCGCTGTTCCTGGTCCGATCTGATCTGGCTGGTTTTCGAACTTGTCTGAGTTTTCATTGACATTAACAATCTGGTAAAGTTTGGTAAAGATCGGATGAAAAATGATGGCCCTATCGTCTTAACGAGGCAAAATATAGGATTTTTAACAAATTCAAGGGCCATAACTCCGCTTGTTGCTGATCCGATCTGGCTGATTTTCGAACTTGTCCGAGCTTTCATTGATATTAACAATCTGGTAAAGTTTGGTAAAGATCGGATGAAAAATAAAAGATATGACCATTTAAAGATTGCTCTAAAATGAATATGGGAGCCGCCATTTTTAGAACTATGATGTCAGAGTTCCATATTACCATATATGGAATATCGATAAATATCATTTAAAACGAAGAAAATCACTGCAAATGAATGAATTTTTTTAACGGTCATATAAAGCATTATTGACATTAAGTATTACATGTTTTTATTCAGTTGCTGTCATTTTTTCGCTATAAATCAGTAAATTTTCATATTTATAAATATTCCATATATGGTCATTTAGAACCGTGATGTCATAGCTCTCAAAATGGCCGCTTCCATTTTCGTTTCAACAGAAACTGCATATGATCATATCTTCTTTGTTTATCATCCGATTTTGAGTATTTCAGAACTCTCAATAATAAAGATAGTTTGGCTGTGTCGCTACATTCCCTTTAACGAGGCAAAATATAGCGTTTTTAACTAAATGAAGGAACATAACACCGCTGTTACTGGTCCGAGCTGGCTGGTTTTCGAACTTTTCCGAGCTTTCATTGATATTAACAATCAGGTAAAGTTTGGTAAAGAATTGATGAAAAATGAAGGCCCTATCGTCTTAACGAGCCAACATATATATTTTTAACTAAATCAAGGGCCATAACTCTGCTGTTACTGGTCCGATCTGGCTTGCTTACAAACTTGTCTGGGCTTTCATTGACATTAACAAGCTGGTAAAGTTTGGTAAAGATTGGATGAGAAATGAAGGCCCTATCATCTTAACAATGCAAAATACAGCATTTTTAACTAATCTAGGGCCATAACTCCGCTGTTACTGGTCCGATCTGGCTGGTTTTCGAACTTTTCCGAGCTTTCATAGATATTAACAATCTGTTAAAGTTTGGTAAAGATCGAATGGAAAATGAAAGCCCTATCGTCTTAACGAGGCAAAATATAGCATTTTTAACTAAATCAAGGGCCATAACTCCGCTTTTACTGGTCCGATCTTTCCGGTTTTCGAACTTGTCCGAGCTTTCATTGATATTAACAATCTGTTTGGTAAAGATCGGATGAAAAATGAAGACCCTATCGTCTTAACGAGGTAAAAGTTAACGGACAGATGACGGACAGATGACGGACCTTGGCCAGTAGAGCTAAAAACTGAGTGTCCAAATTTTTCCTACAAAAATAACGAGTTAAGAAAACTCGGAGTTGATTTTTTCTTTTTCTTAATCTATTTTATTGCACTATGAAGGCCTTTGCCTGTTTTTAACATTATAGCGATATTCGTTATTAGACAGATGTATTTCTAAGTTGATGCAACATCTTGATTAACAAAAGTTACATATGTAGCAACCAGATAAATTCAGTTAAATAAATCTATATGATAGCTAATAAAGGTAGGGTCATTTAAGGATTATTCTATGTCAGTGACTGTCGTACTTGTACCTTAATTATAGCTGAAAACAAATCAGCACACAAGTCCCATCTTCGTAGTCTGTTATGATCTAAATCTGCAAATATTTGTTCTAGCCTAAATGATTTATTACTGACATTTCAACGTTTTGACGAGAATGCATGCAAATCATGGATTTTCGGACACTGTTTCTATGCCTACATCCGTAGCAATATGTCTATTAAAAGATATCTGATCATGACAGATTGTATGACTTAATCTTTTCATGAAGTCATTAGTGTTGAAATATCCATCTGTTAGAAATACCGTCAACGGAACGATGGGAAAAGTAGAAGAATGAAGACAACTTAGTTAACGTTGTTTGCTCATAATTAGTGTATACTCTTAATTAGTGTTTACGTGTTATTTACTTTGCTAAATGATGTCTTTATTAAATGTCCTATAATAGATTATAGAAGATTATTACAAGATTTCTTTTTTAAGCACATTTTTCTGACCAAATTTTTCCGATGCAATTTTAACCGTCCGAGTTATTCTCATGTGTGTCCGAACTTACCCGACATTCCTTCGAATTATCCCAGTGCGATGGTGTCTTGCTATTACAAATAATTGCAATATCTCGGAAACACTATACCATGTAATGTATATGCTGAAGTCTGAGACATATTGTACATTTTCTAATAGGCTATAAACGAAAATGCTAAATCGTTATCGTCTACTTGCATGTGGCGAACGACTATGCAAAAGCTGTCCGAAATTACCTGGATTGACCTACTTCAAGGGCTATGTAGAAATTAACCAATAAGGACCAGTGTTACATTTACTGTAGGCACTACTGCTGTATTTCAAAAAGGAAGTTAGTGGCTTTGGTTTTTATGTTATAATGTCGATAATAGGCAGGGTTGCTCTAATACGTTTATCGTTTTCTGTTAATTCATTTAAAGGGAATGTAACAACACAGCCAAACAAGCTCTATTACTGAGTTCTGAAAACTTGGAAAAAGGTGAAAGAATTATCAAAATCGGATGATAAACAAAAAAGAAATGACAATTTGAAGGTTGTTCTAAAACGGATATGGGAGTCTCATTTTTTGACTGGCGAGAAAATGATGTCATAGTTCCAAATTATCGTATATTGAATATTGATGAATACCATTTAAAGCAAAGAAAATCACTGAAAATTAATGCAAAATCCCGTACTGGTCATATAAAAAGCATTACTGACATTAAGTATATTTTTCATACAGCTATGTCATTTTCCCCAATAAATCAGTAAATTTTCGTATTTATAAATACTCCATATATGGTCATTTAGAACTGCGATGTCATAGCTCTCAAAAGGGTGGCTTCCATATCCGTTTCAACAGAACCTTCAAATGATCATATCTTCTTTGTTTATCATCCGATTTTGACGATTCTTTCAGTCTTCTTAAAGTTATTCAGAACTCTCAATAATAAAGATGGTTTGGCTGTGTTGCTACATTCCCTTTAAGTATACGTATAATCTGTCCTTACAAAATACCTTTGTGTAAATGAACGCATCTGTCCTCAGTGGTAATGCATTTTTTAATTTTGTTTTTGACAGACTGCATTGATGATGTGATTTGCTATTGTGTTTATTTATGATATATGATTTGCTTTCTGTTTGTTTATACAGAAGGCCACATTGTAAATAAGTACCTTGTAAAATTATTTGCATTGTCTTAATTTGTTACATTCTAAAAATAACGAATTGATTATTATGAAATCAAATATTTAAACTTTACTCCTGTCAAACTCTTCATGTCATGATACTAGTGTTTTGCAGTATCATTCCAACTTTGTTTCACAGGCTAAATCATCCACTCACCATCTCTATCTACCGCTGTAAGAACCACATAGTCCAGGCCCCAGGAGACAATAGCACTGGCTGTGTTTTTTGGTTCCATGGGATCTGGGGGTGGGGGAGCCTTGGCGGTCTTCACAGAGCAGAATCTGCAACCTCTTGTACAGGTGTCCCCTAATACCTACAATGACAAGACAGAGTATTTTCTACACACTAAAGTTAAAAACAGTGTTTTGGATCAGACTAAGCCAATGACCTGAATTTAGGCTAGAGGCAGCTGAAGCTTGTCACGTCCTTACACCGCATAACTCTCTATCAAATATAAAGTGTTTTGACACAACGTAGTCCCAATTTATAAATTATAGTTGTCTTTTAAAAAATGCTAGTTTAAGCCAATTTTGGATGTAACAAGAGTTGCGCGCAACATGGTGTCTCGTCTAAAGTGACATGTTCATCATACGTGTTTCAAGCAATCTTCATCTTGACAAAATCGAGGGTTTATAGTAACTGTTAACGCGGTCGAACACTGTTGTCAGCATTCAGTAGGTTAGCATTCATAGTTTTCCTTAAATGGAGCGAAATGTATATACTGAATGATAGAACAGACATTACCATTCCTATTTTTATTGAATATCCAGTATTGTAGTTGTGTAATGTCGTTAACCTAATTATATTAATTGTGCTTTATAAGCTCAAAGTTACAGTTTAAACAGAGAAATTCTTTCTGATTTAGATAAATTTATTTAAAAAAAACTTAAAATTGATCTTAAATGTGTTTGTTGTGTCATGTTGGTCAACATATAGGTTATTTTGACTAGTTGTATAATTGCTGCAATTATCCAGCTTGTCAACTTCTATTGTTTCACAAAATGACATTTTAATCTAAGGGTATCATGTTTTATCAAGAAATGTCAGCCGAATTAATGTGATGTTGCTGCTGGCATGCAATTGACACTGGCTATAACAAAACCGATGACAGATTTAGATTCAACGTCAAAAATACCTCAGAAAACATATACTTTATATTGGGCTACCTCAAAGGGGAAAAAAATAATAATATAAGTGCCTCTAAATCAAAAAGTCATAGGGTATAACAGGTAACAGATTTGGGTTCCTTGTTAAAAATTACGTCAGAAAAACGATTTTTGATACGACTCTAAATCAAAAACAAGTGGTCTAAATTTAGAAATAATGTTATTTTAAAATCAACGTCAAAAACTACCGTACGTTGGAAAACATGTTGAATTTCTAAAAATAGCCCATAACAAGGAAGTTGACTTTTGGGAGGCGCTCTAAAAAGTGATTTTTTTCGGATTTGGCTCGATGCAGGGAATCAGAAAATGTGTCAACATGTTAACATTTTAGGCATGGACACTCATTTACATTTCGAACACATACTAATATAAAAAGAATCATGTGTTGTGTCCCCGAGCAAGACACTTTAGCTGCATTGCTTAGTACTGGTTCTACCCAGGAAGACATCGAGAGTGATTAAAATAAGTTCAGAGAGCTAGTTCCCTTACAATCCATGTAAAATAAATAAGTTTAAACTAATATGAAAAGATATGTTGCAAATGAATTTGGTGGTCTGTACTATAACAAAATACAATGGTAATTATATTTGACAGTTTAATCACCATGTCTGTGATAAACTTTTACTGGAGTATCAAATTACCCAGCTGCAGTAGCCAACATAAAGTTCAAGTAATTATGTTCCTGTTAAACCTTATAAAACTCACATTGAAATGTGCATACATTGGAATGTGTATGTATTGTTACCTTGTTGGGTGATAAACCTATGGGTTCTGATTTATTATTTATGGATGGATGGATGAAAACTATTAAAATTATCTTTATATATCTATTTTCTTACTATTTTCTATTTACTATTTACAAATTCATAATAATCATAACAAGAGGCCCAAGAGGGCCTGTGGACGCTCTACTGGCTAAAACAGCTCTTATAGATTTAGATAGATATAGCTCTCTTCTTCTATAGATTTAACAAAGGAAAATACAATATAGCATTTTTCAACAAATCAAGGGCCATAACTCTGTTATTACTAACAAGATTAGCTGGTTTATGAAATTGTCCAAGATTTCATTGATATACCGCGTTTTGCACTTAGGCTTCCTGCCAAATTTCGTAGAAATCCAACAAGCCGTTTAAGAGGAGTAGCGCCGACAAGAAATTTAAAATAAAAATGTCAAAGGGCCATAACTCCGTCAAAAATCAGCGAAATGGAACAAAAGCGTGATATGCACAACTAGACATCTTACCGATGCTTCCTGCCAAGTTTCGTCGAAATTCAACAAGGCATTTAGGATGATAGCGCGGACAAGAAATTTTAAAATAAGTGTCAAGTAATTAAAAAGATAATGAAAAAAAAATGTATTCAAATAAATCAAAAATATTAAAATTTTATAAAAAAAAATAATCAAAAAAAAAAATTAAAAAAACAATTCAATTGCAACAATTAGAATTTTTTTTTTAAAAAATAATAATTGAAATTGAATTTTTTTTTTAAAAATAAATCAAATTAAAAAAATAAAAAATAAAAAATAAATAAATTCAAAAACTGTTACCCCCGGGGCGCGTCCAAATTTGACACCAGGGTCACCATTTGAACAAACTTGGTAGAGGACCACATGTAATACATGAGAGCTCTGTGCCATGTGGTTCCAAGGGTCGGGCCAAATGTGACCAATGGGTCACCATTTGAACAAACTTGGTAGAAGACCATAAGCTTATAGCAAATGCAAAATATTAAACCTCTGGCTCTTGCAGTTTCAGAGAAGAAGATTTTTTAACTCTTAATGTGTATGTAAAACATGTGACCCTTGGGGCGGGGTCAAATGTGACCCGAGGGTCACCATTTGAACAAACTTGGTAAAGGACCATAAGCTTATAGCAAATGCAAAATATTAAACCTCTGGCTCTTGCAGTTCCAGAGAAGATTTTTTTCAGTTTTTCCCTATACAAGCATTTATGTAAAACTGTGACCTCCGGGGCGGGGCCAGATGTGACCCCAGGGTCACCATTTGAACAAAATTGGTAAAGGACCATAAGCTTATAGCAACAGCAAAATATTAAACCTCTGGCTCTTGCAGTTTCAGAGAAGAAGATTTTTTAAGTCTTTCCCTATACATGTGTATGTAAAACATGTGACCCTTGGGGCTGGGTCAAATGTGACCCGAGGGTCACCATTTGAACAAACTTGGTAAAGGACCATAAGCTTATAGCAAATGCAAAATATTAAACCTCTGGCTCTTGCAGTTCCAGAGAAGAAGATTTTTTTCAGTTTTTCCCTATACAAGCATTTATGTAAAACTGTGACCTCCGGGGCGGGGCCAGATGTGACCCCAGGGTCAACATTTGAACAAAATTGGTAAAGGACCATAAGCTTATAGCAACAGCAAAATATTAAACCTCTGGCTCTTGCAGTTTCAGAGAAGAAGATTTTTTAAGTTTTTCCCTATACATGTCTATGTAAAACATGTGACCCTTGGGGCGGGGCCAAATGTGACCCCTTTGTCACCATTTGAACAAACTTGGTAAAGGACCATAAGCTTATAATAAATGCAAAATATCAAACCTCTGGCTCTTGTAGTTTACGAGAAGAAGATTTTTAAAAAAAAGATTCTATATTAAGTCTATGTAAAACTGTGACCCTCGGGGCGGGGACAAATTTGACCAAAGGGTGAACCTTTTGAACAAACTTAGTAGAGGACCATAAGCTGATGCTACATGTAATACATGAGAGCTCTGTGCAATGTGGTTCCAGAGAAGAAGATTTTTTTCAGTTTTTCCCTATACAAGCCTAGGTAAAACTGTGACCCCCGGGGTGGGGCCAAATGTGACCCCTGGGTCACCATTTGAACAAACTTGGTAGAGGACCACAAGCTTATAGCAAATGCAAAATATTAAACCTCTGGCTCATGCAGTTTCAGAGAAGAAGATTTTTTAAGTTTTTCCCTATACATGTCTATGTAAAACATGTGACCCTTGGGGCGGGGCCAAATGTGACCCGAGGGTCACCATTTGAACAAACTTGGCAAAGGACCATAAGCTTATAGTAAATGCAAAATATCAAACTGTTGTAGATTCCGAGAAGAAGATTTTTAAAAAAAAAATCCTATATAAGTCTATGTAAAACTGTGACCCCCGGGGCGGGGACAAATTTGACCCCAGGATCACCATTTGAACAAACTTAGTAGAGGACCATAAGCTGATGCTACATGTATTACATGAGAGCTCTGTGCCTTGTGGTTTCAGAGAAGAATTTTTTTTAAAGTTTTTTTCTATATGTCTATATGAAAAACATGCAAAAACTCAATATACAAACTTTGGACCCCCGGGGCACGGCCATTTTTGACCCCGGGGACTTTATTTGAACAAAATTGATAGTCTAGGCGTTGGCGATCATTTTCCTATTATCACTCCATCTAAAAAAAGATGGTCGCAGGCATCCATGTTTGACATAGAATCAATGGATTTTGTTTAGGACCAACTACATGTCATGCCAGTCATTTTAGTAAAGGTACCAAATCAATACCACTTATGTTTTTTGATAAGTAGTTGTCACAAACGAGTATCTTGAATTTACGGCCAACCTGATTTTTACTTAATGGAACTAACTGGACATCAAAACCAACATTCCTGTAAAGTTTTATAAAAGTCATTTTGGTAAAGGTACCAAACCGCTTACGGTTTTAGAGAAGTAGTTGCCACAAAATTGTATTTAATAAATCTATTTTTAGACATGGTGGCCATCTTGAATTTTAGGCCAACCTGATTTTTACTTAGGACCAACTAGACATCAAGAGCAATATTCCTATATTCCTAAATATTATGATTTTTTATGCAACATTATAATCTCATTCCATTTTATCGTACTCTAAAGAATATATTTTTTTCCAGCTTATAAAAATGTCATAATGCTACCAAAAAGTTTAATTATAAAACTATATCAATTCATGTTATGGAATTTCTCCAGAGAATTATGTTACTATCTCAGTAGATTTGCTCTTGTCTCAGGTTATAGTTAGAAAATCAAAATTAAAATAAAATCTTAAAATCCTACAATTTGTTTTCAGTCTTTTTCTGAGAGTCACAATACAAAGGAGATCAAATCCTTACCCTTTTATGAATATATAATGGACTGTCCTTTTAATTTGGACCAGTCCATTTGTAGTACAAAGGGGTGTTTCGATCAAATGACTGATGAGCACCAAGACAGTTAAACCCTGATCAGCCTGCAAGATGTCGTGCCAGTCATTTTGGTAAAGGTTCCAAATCAATATCACTTACGTTTTTTGAGAAATCGTCACCACAAAAACGCATTTGTAAAATCTATTTTTAACCATTGCGGCCATCTTAAATTTCCGACCAACCTGAACTTTTGCTAGGATCAACTAGACATCAAGAGCAAAATTCCTGTGAGTTTCATGTAAACAAAGATGGCCGCTGGCGGCCATATTTAAAGTCAAATCAAAATATAAATGTCAAATCGAAATACCTGGATCAACATCATGTCATGTTGATCATTTTAGAAAAAGTCCCATATCAATATCAATTATAGTTTTCAAGTAGTCACTAAAGACGTACCCCAAGGTTCTGTCTTTGGGCCAATTCTCTTTCTACTATATATAAATGACCTACTCAAAATAATTTTCGACAAGGATCAACATCATGTCATACTGATTATTTTAGAAGAAGTCCCATATTAATATCACTTATAGTTTTCAAGAAGTAGTCGCTACAATCTTGTATTTTGAAAATCTATTTTTAGCCATGGCGGCCATCTTGAATTTCAGACCGACCTAAAATTTTGCTAGCATCAATTAGACATCAAGAGCAACATTCCTATGAACTTTCATTAAAATCCGTCAAGTAGTTTCAGAGAAGTAGTCGCTACAAGTTTTCATTATATAACTCTATGTAAACAAAGATGGCCACTGGCGGCCACGTTTAACGTCAAATCAAAATTATTTTTGACAGGATCAACATCATGTCATACTGATCATTTTAGAAAAAGTCCCATATCAATATCACTTATAGTTTTCAAGAAATAGTCGCTACAAACTTGTATTTTGAAAACCTCTTTTTAGCCATGGCGGCCATCTTGAATTACAACCGACCTGAAATTTTGACAGGATCAATAAGACATCAAGAGCAACATTCCTGTGAAGTTTCATGAAAATCTGCAGAGTAGTTACAGAGGAGTAGTCGCTGCAAGTTTTTACTAGATAACTATGTAAACAAAGATGGCCACTGACAGCCATGTTTAACATCGAATCAAAAAAGATTTTCGACAAGGACCAACATCATGTCATGCTGATCATTTTAGAAAAAGTCCCATATCAATATTACTTATAGTTTTCAAGAAGTAGTCGCTACAAACTTGTTTTTTGAAAATCTATTTTTAGCCGTGGTGGCCATCTTGGATTTCCGGCCGACCTGAAGTTTTGCTAGGATCAATTAGACATCAAGAATAACATTCATGAGAAGTTTCATGAAAATCCATCAAGTAGTTGTAGTCGCTACAAGTTTTCATTGTATAACTCTACATAAACAAAGATGTCCGCTGGCAGCATGATTAACGTCGAGTCAAAATAATTTTCGACAAGGATCAACATCATCTCATACTATATCACTTATAGTTTTCAAGAAGTAGTCGCTACAAACTTATTTTTTGAAAAATTATTTTTAGCCGTGGCGGCCATCTTAAATTTCCGGCCGACCTGAAATTTTGCTAGGATCAATAAGACATCAAGAGCAACATTCCTGTGAAGTTTCATGGAAATCCGTCGAGTAGTTTCAGAGGAGTAGTCGCTACAAGTTTTCATTATATAACTCTATGTAAACAAAGATGGCCACTGGCAGCCATGTTTAACGTCGCATCAAAATAATTTTCGACAAGGATCAACATCATTCCATACTGATCATTTTAGAAAAAGTCCCATATCAATATCACTTATAGTTTTCAAGAAGTACTCGCTACAAACGTGTTTTTTGAAAATCTATTTTTAGCTGTGGTGGCCATCTTGAATTTTCGCCTATCCTGAAATGTTGCTAGGATCATTAAGACATCAAGAGCAACATTCCTGTGAAGTTTCATGGAAATCCGTCGAGTAGTTTTAGAGGAGTAGTCGCTACAAGTTTTTACTAAATAACCCTATTCAAACAAAGATGGCCGCTGGCAGCCATGTTTAATGTCGAATCAAAACGATTTTAGACAAGGACCAACATCATGTCATGCTGATCATTTTAGATGAAGTCCCTTATCAATATCACTTAGAGTTTTCAAGAAGTAGTCGCTACAAACTTGTTTTTAAAAATCTATTTTAAGATTCGGCGGCCATCTTGGATTTCACATCTACATCAATTTTTGCTAGGATCAACTAGACTTCATGGGCAACATTTCTGTAAAGTTTCATGAAAATCCATTCAGTAGTGTCAGAGGAGTAGTCGCTCCAAAAAAGGTTTACGGACAGGCAGACAGACAGATGGATGAACGACGGACGCCGCACCACGGCATAAGCTCTGCTGATCTCTGATCAGAAGAGCTAAAAATGGATATACCGCGCTCTGCACAACTAGACATCGTACTGAGGCTTCCTGCCAAATTTCGTAGAAATCCAACAAGCCGTTTAGGAGGAGTAAAAGAAATTTAAGGTAAAAATGTCAAGGGGACGTAACTCTATTATACATATAAACAAGAGGTCAATGACCTTGAAGCTCTACTGATAGATTTTGATAGCTAGGTCAGCATTCCTGTGAAGTTTCATAAAAAAATGTCAAGTAGTTTCAGAGGAGTAGTCGCTACAAGTTGAAGTTTTTACTATATAACTCTAGGTAAACAAAGATGGCCACTGGCAGCCATGTTTAATGTCGAATCAAAATAATTTTCGACAAGGATCAACATCTTGTCATGCTGATCATTTCAGAAAAAGTCCCATATCAATATCACTTACAGTTTTCAAGAAGTAGTTGCTACAAACTTGTTTTTAACAAGAGGTCAATGACCTTGAAGCTCTACTGATTGATTTTGATTTCAGGAAGTAGTCGCTACAGACTTGTTTTTTGAAAATCTATTTTTAACCGTGGCGGCCATCTTGAATTTCCGGCCGACCTAAAATTTTGCTAAGATCAATAAGACATTAAGAGCAACATTCCTGTGAAGTTTCATGAAAATCCGTCAGGTAGTTTCAAAGAAGTAGTCGCTACAAGTTTTCATTATATAACTCTATGTAAACAAAGCAGCCATGTTTAAGGTCAAATCAAAACGATTTTCGACAAGGACCAACATCATGTCATACTGATCATTTTAGAAAAAGTCCCATATCAATATCTCTTATTGTTTTGAAGGAGTAGTTGCTACAAACTTATTTATTTTAAATCTATTTTTAGCTGTGGCGGCCATCTTGAATTTCCGGCCGACCTGAAATTTTTCTAGGATCAACTAGACATCAAGAGCAACATTCCTGTGAAGTTTCATGAACATCCGTCAAGTAGTTTCAGAGGAGTAGTCGCTACAAGTTTTTACTATATAACTCTATGTAACCAAAGATGGCCACTGGCAGCCATGTTTAAAGTCGAATCAAAATAATTTTCCACAAGGATCTACATCATGTCATGCTGATCATTTTAGAAAAAGTCCCATATCAATATCACTTTTAGTTTTCAAGAAGTAGTCGCTACAAACTTATTTTTTAAAAATCTATTTTTAGCTGTGACGGCCATCTTGAATTTCCGGCCGACCTGAAATTTTTCTAGGATCAATTAGACATCAAGAGCAACATTCCTGTAAAGTTTCATGACAATCCGCCAAGTAGTTTCAGAGAAGTAGTCGCTACAAGTTTTTACTATATAACTCTATGTAAACAAAGATGGCTGCTGGCAGCCATGTTGAACGTTGAATCAAAACGATTTTTGACTAGGATCAACATCATGTCATGCTGATCATTTTAGAAAAAGTCCCATATCAATATCACTTATAGTTTTCAAGAAGAAGTCGCTACAAACTTGTATTTTAAAACTCTATTTTTAGCTTTGGCGGCCATCTTGGATTTCACATCAACATGAATTTTTGCTAGGATCAACTAGACTTTATGGGCAACATTTCTGTAAAGTTTTATGAATATCCATCCAGTAGTTTCAGCTGTGAAGTCGCTACAAATAAAAGTTTACGGACAGACAGACGGATAGACGGACGGACGGACGCCGGACGCCGCACCACGGCATAAGCTCTGCTGATCTCTGATCAGTAGAGCTAAAAATCTATGTTTAGCTGTGGTGGCCATCTTGAATTTCCGGCCGACCTGAAATTGTGCTAGGATCAACTAGACATCAAGAGCAACATTCCTGTGAAGTTTCAGGAAAAGCTGTCTAGTAGTTCAGAGGAGTAGTCACTACAAATGTTAACTATACAAACTCTATGTAAACAAAGATGGCCACTGGTGCCCAGGTTTAATTTTTATTCAAAATAATTTTTGACAAGGATCAACATCATATCATGCTGATCATTTTAGAAAAAGTCCCATATCAATATCACTTACAGTTTTCAAGAAGAAGTCGCTACAAACTATCTTTTAACAAGAGGTCAATGACCTTGAAGCTCTACTGATAGGTTTTTGATAGCTAGATCAGCAGTCCTGTAAAGTTTCATGAAAATCCGTCAAGTAGTTTCAGAGGAGGTCGCTACAAGTTTTTATTATATAACTCTATGTAAACAAAGATGGCTGCTGGCGGCCATGTTTAACGTCAAATCAAAATAGTTTTTGACAAGGATCAACATTATGTCATACTGATCATTTTAGAAAAAGTCCAATATCAATATCACTTATAGTTTTCAAGAAGTAGTCGCTACAAACTTGTATTTTGAAAATCTATTTTTAGCCATGGCGGCCATCTTGAATTTCCGGCCAACCTAAAAATACTCTGGGATCAATTAGACATCAAGAGCAACATTCTGTGAAGTTTCATAAAAATTCGTCAAGTAGTTTCAGAGCATAGTCGCTACAAGTTTTTACTATATAAATCTATGTAAACAAAGATGGCCGCTAGCGGCCATGTTTAAAGTCGCATCAAAATAAATGTAAACAAGGACCAATATCATGTCATGCTGATCATTTTAGAAAACGTCCCATATCAATATCACTTACAGTTTTCAAGAAGTAGTCGCTACAAATTTATTTATTTTAAATCTATTTTTAGCCATGGTGGCCATCTTGCATTTTCGCCTATCCTGAAATTTTTCTAGGATCAACTAGACATCAAGAGCATCATTCCTGTGAAGTTTCATGAACATCCGTCAAGTAGTTTCAGAGGAGTTGTCGCTACAAGTTTTTACTATATACTCTATGTAAACAAAGATGGCCACTGGCAGCCATGTTTAACGTCGAATCCAAATAATGTTCGACTCAGATCAACATCATGTCATGCTGATCATTTTAGAAAAAGTCCCATATCAATATCACTTATAGTTTTCAAGAAGTAGTCGTTACAAACTTATTTTTTAAACATCTATTTTTAGCTGTGGCGGCAATCTTGAATTTCTGGCCAATCTGAAATTTTGCTAGGATCAATTAGATATCAAGAGCAACATTCCTGTGAAGTTTCATGAAAATCCGTCAAGTAGTGTCAGAGGAGTAGTCGCTACAAGTTTTCATTATATAACTCTATGTAAACAAAGATGGTCGCTGACAGTCATGTTTAACATTGAATTAAAACGCTTTTTGACAAGGACCAACGTCATGTCATGCTGATCATTTTAGAAAAAGTCCCATATCAATATCACTTATAGTTTTCAAGAAGTAGTCGCTACAAACTTGTATTTTGAAAATCTATTTTTAGCCATGGCGGCCATCTTGAATTCCGGACGACCTGAAATTTTGCTAGGATCAATTAGACATCAAGAGCAACATTCGTGTGAAGTTTCATGAAAATCCGTCAAGTAGTTTCAGAGGAGTAGTCGCTACAAGTTTTCATTATGTAACTCTATGTAAACAAAGATGGCAACTGGCAGCAATGTTTAATGTCGAATCAAAATAATGTTCGACTCGGATAACCATCATGTCATGCTGATCATTTTAGAAAAAGTCTCATTTCAATATCACTTATAGTTTTCAAGAAGTAGTTGCTACAAACTTGTATTTTAACAAGAGGTCAATGACCTTGAAGCTATACTGATTGATTTTGATTTCAGGAAGTAGTCGCTACGAACTTGTTTTTTGAAAATCTATTTTTAGCCGTGGCGGCCATCTTGAATTTCAAGCCGACCTGAAATTTTGCTAGGATCAATAAGACATCAAGAGCAACATTCCTGTGAAGTTTCATGAAAATCCGTCAAGTAGTTTCAGAGGAGTAGTCGCTACAAGTTTTCATTTTATACCTCTATGTAAACAAAGATGGCGGCTGACAGCCATGTTTAACATTGAATCAAAATAATGTTAGACTCGGATAACGATCATGTCATGCTGATCATTTTAGAAAAAGTCCCATATCAATATCTCTTATAGTTTTCAAGAAGTAGTCGCTACAAACTTATTTTTTAAAAATATATTTTTATCCATGGCGGCCATCTTGAATTTCCGACCGACCTGAAATTTTGCTTATATCAATAAGACATCAAGAGCAAAATTCGTGTGAAGTTTCATGAAAATCCGTCAAGTAGTTTCAGAGGAGTAGTCGCTACAAGTTTTCATTATATAACTCTATGTAAACAAAGATGGCCACTGGCAGCCATGTTTAACGTCGATTCAAAATAATGTTCGACTCGAATAACCATCATGTCATGCTGATCATTTTAGAAAAAGTCCCATATCAATATCACTGGTAGTTTTCAAGAAGTAGTCGTTACAAACTTATTTTTTAAAAATCTATTTTTAGCTGTGGCGGCAATCTTGAATTTCTGGCCAATCTGAAATTTTGCTAGGATCAATAAGATATCAAGAGCAACATTCCTGTGAAGTTTCATGAAAATCCGTCGAGTAGTGTCAGAGGAGTAGTCGCTACAAGTTTTCATTATATAACTCTATGTAAACAAAGATGGCCGCTGACAGTCATGTTTAACATTGAATCAAAACGCTTTTTGACAAGGACCAACGTCATGTCATGCTGATCATTTTAGAAAAAGTCCCATATCAATATCACTTATAGATTTCAAGAAGTAGTCGCTACAAACTTGTATTTTGAAAATCTATTTTTAGCCATGGCGGCCATCTTGAATTTCCGGACGACCTGAAATTTTGGTAGGATCAATTAGACATCAAGAGCAACATTCGTGTGAAGTTTCATGAAAATCCGTCAAGTAGTTTCAGAGGAGTAGTCGCTACAAGTTTTCATTATGTAACTCTATGTAAACAAAGATGGCCACTGGCAGCCATGTTTAACGTCGAATCAAAATAATGTTCGACTCGAATAACCATCATGTCATGCTGATCATTTTAGAAAAAGTCCCATATCAATATCACTTATAGTTTTCAAGAAGTAGTCGTTACAAACTTATTTTTTAAAAATTTATTTTTAGCTGTGGCGGCAATCTTGAATTTCTGGCCAATCTGAAATTTTGCTAGGATCAATAAGATATCAAGAGCAACATTCCTGTGAAGTTTCATGAAAATCCGTCAAGTAGTGTCAGAGGAGTAGTCGCTACAAGTTTTCATTATATAACTCTATGTAAACAAAGATGGCCGCTGACAGTCATGTTTAACATTGAATCAAAACGCTTTTTGACAAGGACCAACGTCATGTCATGCTGATCATTTTAGAAAAAGTCCCATATCAATATCACTTATAGTTTTCAAGAAGTAGTCGCTACAAACTTGTATTTTGAAAATCTATTTTTAGCCATGGCGGCCATCTTGAATTTCCGAACGACCTGAAATTTTGCTGGATCAATTAGACATCAAGAGCAACATTCGTGTGAAGTTTCATGAAAATCCGTCAAGTAGTTTTAGAGGAGTAGTCGCTACAAGTTTTCAATATGTAACTCTATGTAAACAAAGATGGCAACTGGCAGCAATGTTTAATGTCGAATCAAAATAATGTTCGACTCAGATAACCATCATGTCATGCTGATCATTTTAGAAAAAGTCCCATATCAATATCTCATAGTTTTCAAGAAGTAGTCGCTACAAACTTATTTTTTAAAAATCTATTTTTAGCCGTGGCGGCCATCTTGAATTTCTGGCCGACCTGAAATTTTGCTAGGATCAAATAGACATCAAGAGCAACATTCCTGTGAAGTTTCATGAAAATCCGTGAAGTAGTTTCAGAGGAGTAGTCTCTACAAGTTTTCATTTTATAACTCTATGTAAACAAAGATGGCCGCTGACAGCCATGTTTAACATTGAATCAAAATAATGTTAGACTCGGATAACGATCATGTCATGCTGATCATTTTAGAAAAAGTCCCATATCAATATCTCTTATAGTTTTCAAGAAGTAGTCGCTACAAACTTATTTTTTAAAAAATTTTTTTTATCCATGGCGGCCATGTTGAATTTCCGACCGACCTGAAATTTTGCTTAGATCAATAAGACATCAACAGCAACATTCGTGTGAAGTTTCATGAAAATCCGTCGAGTAGTTTCAGAGGAGTAGTCGCTACAAGTTTTCATCATATAACTCTACGTAAACAAAGATAGCCACTGGCAGCCATGTTTAACGTCGAATCAAAATAATGTTCGACTCGAATAACCATCATGTCATGCTGATCATTTTAGAAAAAGTCCCATATCAATATCACTTATAGTTTTCAAGAAGTAGTCGTTACAAACTTATTTTTTAAAAATCTATTTTTAGCTGTGGCGGCAATCTTGAATTTCTGGCCAATCTGAAATTTTGCTAGGATCAATTAGATATCAAGAGCAACATTCCTGTGAAGTTTCATGAAAATCCGTCAAGTAGTGTCAGAGGAGTAGTCGCTACAAGTTTTCATTATATAACTCTATGTAAACAAAGATGGCCGCTGACAGTCATGTTTAACATTGAATTAAAACGCTTTTTGACAAGGACCAACGTCATGTCATGCTGATCATTTTAGAAAAAGTCCCATATCAATATCACTTATAGTTTTCAAGAAGTAGTCGCTACAAACTTGTATTTTGAAAATCTATTTTTAGCCATGGCGGCCATCTTGAATTCCGGACGACCTGAAATTTTGCTAGGATCAATTAGACATCAAGAGCAACATTCGTGTGAAGTTTCATGAAAATCCGTCAAGTAGTTTCAGAGGAGTAGTCGCTACAAGTTTTCATTATGTAACTCTATGTAAACAAAGATGGCAACTGGCAGCAATGTTTAATGTCGAATCAAAATAATGTTCGACTCGAATAACCATCATGTCATGCTGATCATTTAAGAAAAAGTCCCATATCAATATCTCATAGTTTTCAAGAAGTACCTACAAACTTATTTTTTAAAAATCTATTTTTAGCCGTGGCAGCCATCTTGAATTTCTGACCGACTTGAAATTGTGCTAGGATCAAATAGACATCAAGAGCAACATTCCTGTGAAGTTTCATGAAAATCCGTCCAGTAGTTTCAGAGGAGTAGTCGCTACAAGTTTTTACTATATAACTCTATGTAAACAAAGATGGCCACTGCAGCCATGTTTAACATCGAATGAAAACTATTTTTGACAAGGACCAACATCATGTCATGCTGATCATTTTAGAAAAAGTCCTATATCAATATCACTTATAGTTTTCAAGAAGTAGTCGCTACAAACTTATTTTTTAAAAATCTACTTTTAGCCATGGCGGCCATCTTGAATTTCTGGCCGATCTGAAATTTTGCTAGGATCAATTAGACATCAAGAGCAACATTCCTGTGAAGTTTCATAAAAATCCGCCAAGTAGTTTCAGAGAAGTCGCTACAAGTTTTTACTATATAAATATATGTAAACAAAGATGGCCGCTAGCGGCCATGTTTAAAGTCTTCGGCTCAGGTGAGCTAAAAAAGCAAACAAAATAAAAAGTTTTAAAAAGAACAAAAAAAAATTAACAAAAATAATTTAAACAAAAAAATATAACAATAATAAAAAAGAAAAAGTAAAAAAATCTGGTAAAGTTTGGTAAAGATCAGATGAAAAATGAATTGAATTGAATTGGGGTTTTAAGGTGCACTAATACATGAAAGGTTATATGGTGCCTAAAAGGAATGAACATGCCAGGCTCATCCTCCATGTACATCGAGATAAAATATGGAGAACGGGCCTAGAACCGTCTCACCCTGAACTGCAGAGTTGCTGCAAATTCTATTGTAGACACTCCATTTACGCCGGAGCAACGATATAGTTTTTCTGTCACTGCTCGTGATATGAGCGAGATGGCACCTGAAACAATGCAGGGGTCATGATGAAGACCTTTAATGAGCATGAACAAAAAATGATAAAATGAACGTGAATTTAGGAGGGTTCTACCCCTCTGCATTTCCCTCCAGTGGGATCTGAAGTGGCCCTATTTTTTGCCCCGTAACCAAACGGGGCCCCCAAAAAACAACACGGGGCAGATGAAAAATGAAGGCCTTATCATATTAACGAGGCAAAATTTAGCGTTTTTAACAAAATCAAGGGCCATAACTCCACTGTTACTGGTCCGATCAGGCTGGTTTTCGAACTTGTCCGAGCTTTCATTGATAATAACAATCAGGTAAAGTTTGGTAAAGATAGGATGAAAAATGAAGGCCCTATCGTCTTAACGAGGCAAAATATAGCAATATAGAATTTTTAACTAAATCAAGGACCATAACTCCGCTGTTACTGGTCTGATCTGGCTGGTTTCCGAACTTGTCCGAGCTTTGATTGATATAAACAACCTGTTAAAGTTTGGTAAATTATTCCGATCTGGCTGGTTTTCGAACTTGTCCGAGCTTTCATTGATATAAAGACACTGGCAAAGATTCGTAAAGATCCGATTAATATTGAAGGCCCTTGAGTGTTCGCAAGGCAAAAATTAACGGACTGACGACGGACGGACGACGGACAAATCATCCCATAAGGTCATCTAACGAGTCTGCTATTTCTATCTTGTTTGTGTTTGTAGCTTCCAAGGGATCCCTTTTTCAGTATTTATTGACATTCACACTAGCATTTGTTTAGTGCTGTGTGGCGGCCGTAAAAAGTTGCCCAGACTACAAATCAGTACTTACTGGTCCTTTGGGATCATTAACCTTACCTATAAGCGTTTATTTATCCTCGCTGTATTGCACTAAGCATTTTAGCGAGCAGACCTAGGTTTAAAGTCTCATCCGAAGGACTGGTAAGGTAGGAAATACTTTTGATATATTTCGATAATTAACCCAAATTCGGTCCTGGCTGGGATTGAACGCGCGATCCCTGGGTTACTAAGCCGCAATGCTAACCATTACACCAAGGCGCTACCTTTCATTAAGCACAATCTTTGTGGCTTTAAGGTAGAATATCGCTTAAGCTTGAGCTAGGAGACATGAGAGGTTTTGCACTTGACATTCTCTCTTATGAACAGACTCAATAAAACCGAGTCTGCTACTTTTATGTCTTGTTTGTGTTTGTTGCTTTCAAAGGATCCCCTTTTCAGTATTTATTCATTATCTCGGCTCCCAACTAAGTTCCATTTTGCCATTAGAGGGCATGCTAGTCCATATTTAAAATAAACGTTGCAAATACCATAATGACATGTGGTACAACCATACAACCGCTGTTTTGTGAAACCTGATTTGATGGTATATTTGTGGGTCAGGAACTCAAAATCTTGTCGGTCAATATAAATTTGGCCGTTAGACCTTAAGTCTCTGACTAGGGATGAAACCAAAGTTTTTCTACCGCAGTCCTAATTTACTTGTCACAAACTCTGGTTCTTATTTTTAAGATCTGGTCTGAGTGGAACATTGCTACGTGATAAACGCACTGCTCTATAATGTCAATGTTGAGCTTGCAGTAATATCAACAGTGCTTTTCCTCCATTGCCAGCAGATCAACTGAACTATATACTGTAAAAAAAATCATTTATATGTGAAAGTAGACTTTACGTTAATAGTAAAGTTTTAGGCCAGCAAAGACCGTTACCCTTTTTTAAATGTGAGTTATGATTGAATAGAAATATCATAGACATGGGATAATATAACTAATTGCTTTGTGTTTCTTTAAATCATTCACTGAGTATTGACTGTTATCACTCATTATTTGTTGTATGAACTAAATAGACAATGGTATTTAAAATAATTCCCAGTAATACAGTGCATTGGGTGCAGTGTTACGCTTGCAAATAGTTTTGTTTGCAG
>JAWPHD010022693.1:0-20000 GCA_037043455.1 Cyrtodaria siliqua | reverse complement strand
TCGAGATTCGTTATCCAACAAAAAAATCTGAATATCGAAAAACAAAAAACTCGAGATTCGTTAAAATTTCAATATCGAAAAACAAAAAACTCGAGATTCGTTATTGAACAAAACAAATTTGAATATCAAAAAACGTAAAACTCGAGATTCGTTATTCAACAAATAAATTTTGAATATCAAAAAACGAAAAACTCGAGATTCGTTAAAACGACAAACTCGAGATTCGTTATTCAACAAATACATTTTGAATATCAAAAAACGAAAAACTCAAGATTCGTTAAAACGAAAAACTCGAGATTCGTTATTCAACAAATAAATTTTGAATATCAAAAAACGAAAATCTCGAGATTCGTTATTCAAAAAATAAGTTTTGAATACCGAAAAACAAAAAAACTCGAGAAAATCTGTTTTCATTGATAGTTGCTGCATAGAATCATAATTTAGAAATGTTCATCAATAATCCAGTAAACCCTGTCAATACACTTGTTATACATACAAGAACAAAACTGAATAGTAATGGGACATTTTCCCTACTTATAATGCCCCTTTCCAACCAACATGGTGGGATGACTTTTTATTATAGAAACGACATTCGAAAGTTTATATCCAACTGATGGTGATACACATATACAAGTTGAACAGGAAATGTAGCTTTCAACGAAGACAGTCAACAAAAAACACGTATTAAAACAAACAATAATTACAATATTAATAAGAAGTATGGCATGTGACATCACAAACACAAACGGGTTGACAATAAGGCTACCGCCTTGGAGCCTCACCCACACACAGGAAGCAACGGTAGCATGTACATTGTATATTGCCCAAGAAACGATTACAAATTATGTAAAAAGACTGCGTATACAGAATCATTGACACATGGCAAATAATTACCATCACTTGTACCAGTTTTATTTATTATCTAGGGTATGGAGATGTTCATTTTCATCCGAGACGACGATAGTCATGACACTATTATTGCTCACGACCTCATTGACACACTTAACCAGGACGTAAAGATTTCCCCGGAGCCTTCGGAAGACCTCAGTCCGTCTATCCCTTTTCAGTGGGAGGGAAAGACTACGTATGCATTTAATTGCCTAATATACATTTTTGTAACAATTACTCATATGTATGAGAATTTATATATATAATTTAGTTTAAGTAATATTTATAGCATAATTTTTCGAGTATATGCGATTTATACTGCTTCTCGAGCGCCGCAGGTCCGAAAGTGCAGAAAAAATCGCATACGTGAAAATATGCTATAAATGTTTTGTACCATAGCTATTTATCCAACTGAGCATGTGTAAGAAGTTTTAGGGCGCTGCAGTTTTCAGTAAAATAACAGCTCGGTCCAATCAAGAAATAGCATTATCACGCGGCATGGGCATGACCAATATTTTTATTATTGCAGCCTATCGCCTGTGTATATTATTGTGCAAATCCAATGTCAAGGAGTGCTGTTGTTTTGATAATGGGTAGTCGTGTTGTACATATTTGATTGACAGGTTGTATGTACACATTACAACTACGCGCGTGTAAAATTGAGTAGACCATGATATAACTGCCGAATCTGTCATTTATTGCACGGCTGAAATATACATTTATACATTTATAGCACGGTTTAGGCTCAGACTTCAGTTTTTTTGAAAATTATGTCGTATTAAAGCAAGGACAAAGGAAAACCATTAGAGCTGTGGTACAAACTATGTATAGGATAGAGCATGAGTTTTGCACGTGTACGGGGAGATAATGCACGAGCGTAAGCGAGTGCATTATCGTCCGTACACGTGCAAGACTCATGTTCTATTGTATTTATACCACAATAACTAACATATGCTGTGTTTATCCTCGGGTATTACACGATGCATAGTGTGTATTTAGGCTATTGTGGTATAATGATAATAAACTGTAATAAAGATATTATCTGAATCATGCCATATATGTCAATATGTAATTTTATAGCATAATTTTTCGAGTGTATGCGATTAATACTGCTTCTCGAGGGCCGCAGGCCCGAGAGTGCAGTATAAATCGCATACGAGAAAAATATGCTATAAATGTTTTGTACCTTAGCCATTTATCCAACTACGCATGTGCAAGACGTTTTAGGGCGTTGACATTTTCAGTAAAAATAACAGCTCGATCCATTCAGAAATATCATTATCACGCGGCATGAGCATGACCCATGTTTTGATTATTGCAGCCAATCGCCTTTTTATATTATTGGGAAAATGCAATGTCAAGGAATCTTACTTTGTGTTTTGATTTTCTATAAAATGTGCCCGAAGAAGATTCATTCGATAACGAATAGACTATTATTTTGACTGAGTGAATGAATTCACCCATCCATCAGTCAGTCAGTATTGTCCTGATTAGTGTATATTTAATTTGCTGTTTGTTTGTGGTGCAGTGCGGACCTACGGTGCCATTGCTTTTGGGTGCTGCAATTTCTATAGGACATATTTTCTCATTTTTCTGTTGCATTAGATTAAGCCTTTCTGTGAGGGTATGGTGTGCGAAAAACTACTTCGGTACCAATTGTGACGTCTACTGCCAGGGTATCCCACCGATGGCAATGTGCGAGAGTTCTAAAGGCCAACTTACATGCGACTTCTCCGGTAAGATACAATATTAAAAAAGCACTTTTGTTTTTTCCCATATATGTATGTAAATAATAATTCATAAAATAATTGTAACTGTAAAAAGATGTTACACAGAAAATGAGGTTGTCATTGCTTTTCCGAATATGATGTTATGCATTAAAACTGTATTGTCAACTTACTGTTTACTGTATTGTCAACTTACTGTATTGTTAACTTACTGTATTGTATTGTTGTCATCGTGATCTTGAAGCTCTTTGGATTATTTGAATAAAAGTTAACCAAAAGTTAACAAGTTATATAACGCAAAATATTTTGCATATACCACTATAAATTTAAATTTTGCAAAAAAGGTTAGACAACCCTTCCAAGGTAATTTTTAATGAAATAATGTTTCTGAAGTGTAGCAACTTCCGGTTCAGAATTATATCTTAAACCCCGATTTCATTCATTGTTTTTTGATACAGATGCGGTTCTTCTTGAATTTCGGAAACCGACCAATTTATCCGAGTTTAACGAGTTAGACATAGGAATACACAGGTTTATGGATGAACAGGTCTGTCAGGGAAATATATCGCATGCTCTGTATCCACAGTTAGACCCACCTAGGTAATATTCCGCATTTTGTTATATTCTTGTTTTTTTCGAGAATTATTTCGAGGATCTTAAAGAAACTAAGTCCCCAGATAATGGAAAAAATACACTATCCAGGTGTTCATGTCACATAATAATGTATATTGCCGATTAAAACTATTGGTTTATATTCATGCGTTTTACACGATTGAATATGTGTAAAATGAATTTCGACGCTCCAGATTTGGGATTTGGTCTGGTCAGGCTGGTTAAAGCCGTTAATATTGTGTCTATAGAGTTTTGATTCTCTAAATATGTTCGTTATATATATATATATATACATAACACTTTACCCTTTTCATCAAAGTGCATGTCCACGGAGCAGAAAACTTGCATTGAGCATTATCTTTTAAAACAATAGTTCATGTACTGTTTTCAAGATGATCTCAGTCGATTGTCAAAATCATTTAATGTTTTATTTCCATAATGTATGTATCATGGTACTGTTTAAATGTTGCGTGAAATGGCTAACTAACGTTCAAACGGCAGTAAGAGAAATAAAAACAACACATATAGATCTACACGACAAGATAAATACAAAGAGCAGGTTTGATGACGTATTACAAAAGAATACAGTTTTTCTGAATGGATGCTATTTAAATACCTAAGGCAGCGAGTTCTTATTTTTATGTAGTCGAAATGCATTACTCTGAGCAAAAACGTACATTGTCACTTGAGTTTGAATATTTCGACCATGTTTCTTAGCCTTCTTCAGTTGAACAAGCCATCGCGTGACCATCGCCATATGCTGGTCAACATGTTAACAACTGTGCAAGTTTTTCTCTGCCTAATGTATTTTATCTAGATAGATGAAACATTCAGAGCAAGAGAAATACTCATTTAACATGTTTAGTTTTAGTTGTATTTATATATTTATTCCTAAGTCTATATTGATAGTCTATACATGTGAACATCTTTAATATAATCAATTAAGAGCCAAAAAAAAACAACTCACACACAAAAAAACATTAAAATAAAATAAATGATAATAATAATAATAATAATAAAAAAATAAAATAATATGTTTTGGATTTTGTGTTTAACTGTCCTACTATATCCACTACTATTGTGCACTTCCCATTTCTAATGCATGTACCTTGTGACTTTTAAAGCAACATACTGTCACTGGATGCATACTGTGGGGACCAGGAGATATTACACTACTATTGTGCACTTCCCATTTCTAATGCATGTACCTTGTGATTTTTAAAGCAACACACTGTCACTGGATGCATACTGTGGGGACCAGGAGCTATTACACTACTAGTGTGCACTTCTCATTTCTAATGCATGTGCCTTATGACTTTTAAAGCAACACACTGTTACTGGATGCGTACTGTGGGGACCAGGAGCTATTACACTGTTAGTGTGCACTTCTCATTTCTAATGCATGTACCTTATGACTTTTAAAGCAACCCACTGTCACTGGATGCATACTGTGGGGACCAGGAGCTATTACAATACTAGTGTGTATTTATTCCTAAGTCTATATTGATAGTCTATACATGTGAACATCTTTAATATAATCAATTAAGAGCCAAAAAAAAACAACTCACACACAAAAAAACATTAAAATAAAATAAATGATAATAATAATAATAATAATAATAAAAAAATAAAATAATATGTTTTGGAATTTATGTTTAACTGTCCTACTATATCCACTACTATTGTGCACTTCCCATTTCTAATGCATGTACCTTGTGACTTTTAAAGCAACATACTGTCACTGGATGCATACTGTGGGGACCAGGAGCTATTACACTACTAGTGTGCACTTCTCATTTCTAATGCGTGTGTCTTATGACTTTTAAAGCAACACACTGTCACTGGATGCATACTGTGGGAACCAGGAGCTATTACAATACTAGTGTGCACTTCTCATTTCTAATGCATGTGCCTTATGACTTTTAAAGCAACCCACTGTCACTGGATGCATACTGTGGGGACCAGGAGCTATTACACTACTAGTGTGCACTTCTCATTTCTAATGCATGTGCCTTATGACTTTTAAAGCAACACACTGTCACTGGATGCATACTGTGGGGACCAGGAGCTATTACACTACTAGTGTGCACTTCTCATTTCTAATGCGTGTGTCTTATGACTTTTAAAGCAACACACTGTCACTGGATGCATACTGTGGGAACCAGGAGCTATTACAATACTAGTGTGCACTTCTCATTTCTAATGCATGTGCCTTATGACTTTTAAAGCAACACACTGTCACTGGATGCATACTGTGGGGACCAGGAGCTATTACACTACTATTGTGCACTTCTCATTTCTAATTCATGTGCCTTATGACTTTTAAAGCAACACACTGTCACTGGATGCATACTGTGGGGACCAGGAGCTATTACACTGCTAGTGTGCACTTCTCATTTCTAATGCATGTACCTTATGACTTTTAAAGCAACACACTGTCACTGGATGCATACTGTGGGGACCAGGAGCTATTACACTGCTAGTGTGCACTTCTCATTTCTAATGCATGTACCTTATGACTTTTAAAGCAACACACTGTCACTGGATGCATACTGTGGGAACGAGGAGATAACCGCCATGCAGTTTGAGTCGCTGTTACTGCTTAAAAGTGATGCCTTGCTTACTAACTACTTCCCTCCAGGTATTGTCAAGGGTCCAGCAATATCGCTTCGCGGATATGGAGAGGTAAGCAATTCATTACAAGTATTCAGTTACACGTTAGAGGGCTTCAGTGATGACTGGGTTTACCAACTGAGTCACCTTCTGTTAATATAAATAATTTGATTATTAACAAAGTAGTTATAACACAAAGGAACACAAGACAATCTTAAAGTATTGCTCGAACATTTAAAATACCTACTTGATTTATACGAGGGAAATGTTCGTGTACTCTGCCTGTACAACGGTAATGACAACGCCATTTTATGGATGCTTTGTGTGTTTCTAAATAGCTCAATTGTCAAAAAAACAATTACATTTTATATTATTATGCCGCTGTAAACTAACTGGCATGTTCTATCCGGCTCTGACTAGAAAAATAAAATAATAATAACTTATTCGTCATTGCTCAGAAACGCGGAACAAAATAGTATTCAATTTTTGTTTAAATTGATCTATATTAGTTAAACTGTATATATTGTTATAATGAGAGTTGGTTGGTTCAATCGCCGACCGGGTCATCCCAAAGACTTCATACAGCCTCGTCCGTCGGATGGGGACGTAAACCGGGCGGTGTATCGGTCTATCCTCCGAGCACGTTAAAGAAACATAGGAATATATTCGATAATAAGAGTAGGGCACGGTTCCCAGATTTCTACGTATCCTTCCCCTCTCTATGGGGCGGCTCTAAATAACATATACTGTGTTGATGAGCCGTTAAACAACATTCAATTCAATTCATAAATATGACTTGACGTTCAGCCTATAAACAGTAATTCTAGGACTGCTCGGTCCGGTTGCAGTATAATGTGACTGGGTGGGGTATCATGTCATGTGTTTACGGCTTGGTGTAACAGTATGGCAGCACTATAAAGTTGATAATTGAGCTCACTGCTACAAGTAGACACTGTCGTGATATGTCTGAAATATTGTTAAAATCGACATTAAACCCCTTACATACCCTTTTAATAAACGTTTCTGTCAATTTCGGAGAAACACGATTAGAACAACTAAGACAGTTCATATTGAAAAAAATATGTGTTTTGAAAGAAACTTTCACTTTAGCTTTTTAGAATAACTACGTACTGTTGAAATGAGCCAGTTCTTTCTGTTTTATAAAATAGATCGTCAAATATCAAGAACGACAACCGTATGTGGTATTCGGCTGTAGTCCTTTAAGCAGTGGTCTACCTTTACTATACCACATCGCATACTACCTGTCAGAGTTTTGAACATAATCTAATATTTAAAGCAAAGTGTATAAGGGATAGGATTGTTTCCATATATAATCAATAAATATCGGCGTCTTGAATATTTCACTGATTTTTTTTTTAAAAATCACATAACAAAAATGACCTTTACGTTTTGTGAATTATATATTAACTGGTATTGCATTCTGTTTAGCTTTTGTAACAACACAAAGAGACAAATTACAATTAACGTGTTTATCTCTTTCTATTACGTCATTAGATATTACATACATTTACTGATAAAGGCACAAACAGCAACTAAATTATACATTTAAGTACACAGGGAAACTTAATAAGGGAAACTATACATATGTGAAGTTCATTAAGTTATTGGTGTGCCACATAAGGATACGACCCACCTACAGTATGGAGAGGGTTTTAAATGGTGGTGGGGTCTCATAACAGGAAAAACAACAAATTAAATTTGATGATAACAGATAACAAATAATTAAAAATGATGAAAACAGTTAAAACATGTATCAGTTAATAAGATCAGTTTTACGATACGTTGTGGGTGGGGCGGAGAATTCATTTCTCGTCGTCACTCGATATATAGATTGTGGATAGCGGATAAAAACAAACACATTTCGCAAACAACAGATAACATTAAATAAAAAATAACCAATAAACAATAACATATAATAGTTAATGTTATTTTAAAATAACGGATAACAACATACACATGTATAACTCTTCCCCAACACCTCGGCTCCTCACACTACCTCTCATTTGGTATTTCAGGACAAAGACATTAACACTCGTGGAAAAATACATGTGTAAGTTACCGTATGTTTCATATAACACGAAGCATGTGAATTTAATTTCAAATTTCAGCATATCTTACCAAACGTATATGTTGGGGTGGAGATTCTTAAGGCCGAGAACCCGACAGGTACGTCATATGACGGTGATACAACTTCCGGTGAGAGGCGGTGTTGTGATACCCAGGCATCCGACTATTGTGACAAGGCCAACGACACCTGTGACATGCAGTTTTCCATCTGCATTGGCGAGTAAGAATGATAATACGTTAATCTTATTTTATCGTTGAAGTTGTGTATTCCACGCAGTCCTCCCAAACATATATACTCGTATAAACCATGTAGGAATTTCTCTGTTTCTTCGTTCGTTTTTACGAATTATCACCGTTTCTGGAGTTGTCGTGTTCAAGAACAACTTACTTTAGCTGAAATAGCTCGAAAATGTACATACCATTAGCCATTGAGCTAGCTATAGATAAGGTGTCTTGTTAGGGCCATCTTACCATCGCATCTTACCATCGACCATCAACCTAGATCGACCTAGGTCGATGGTCTTTGGTAAAATGCGATGGTCACAGTAAAGATGCGATTGTAAGATGCGATGGTCGATGGTAAGATGCCATGATCGATAGTAAGATGCGATGGTAAGATGCGATGGTCGATTATAAGATGCGATGGTAAGATAGCCCTAACAGGACACCGTATATAGACTCACTTTGTAGGGTATGCTTTTCTGAAAGTTCATGCAAAAAGCTTCAAAATGGGACTTGTCTGCCATCTCAGCGTTGTGGCGTCTGTGTTCAACATAATGAAAATATGAATATAGATTACCTTACACTCTGTTCGTTACCAAAACATCATAAATACAGTTAAAAATAACTAGACCGTAAGTTACAAAAAGACGCCATGCCCACCCTGGTGAATTTTGGAGGATATACTTTCCTGAAAAGATATGGCATTCACTACACAATGAAGTATGCTTACCAAATGAGAGTGGGGGCATAAGGGCGTGAGATACATTCGAAATACGTTACCAGTACCGTGTCTTTAAAATATAAACTCAAAAATTGTTTACAAGCAACACAATTGTATATATATTTTATAGTATTTATCAAACCTGTTAAAAATCAAAATCAATAGCAATAAAATAAATCCTAAAGCCAGTGTGGTTTACGTTACAATTTAAAGTTACTTGTCATATTGAATGTTTTCAGAAATAAAAGCTCCAGTTCTTTACTTAAACAATGACTATTTTAGTAAAAAACAGTTATTCATTAAAGGAATGAATAAATAAATAAATGTTTCCAGAAATAAAGGTACTAGTGCGTCGAGGCATCAAGAGCCAACTAAACAACTACACAGCAACCTCTGGTTATACTGTGTATGTGTTTGAAGGTAATGCAACACCTCAGAGTGAGTCTTCAGTTCCTGGTATGTTTGAAGATTTGGCAGAACTGGTGCCAAAGCACCTTACTTAGCCCCTAGATCTGTCAAGTAGTTTGAGTGCAAGAGGCGAGGGGAAACTCTAACTTTCCTGTTCTCAGGGACGAAAACGAAGACCCAATGTGATTTGTAGAGTTTCATGAGTATCTTAACAATACGACACAATTCATTAATCTCATTTGCTGTAAGTGGAAAACAGACAAATATGCACCAAAGCTCCACGGCCGTGAAATATATTTTGTCTGGGAAAAAATGTCCCCGGCTTACCATTGCAGGTGACATATCTGCCATCTCTAATGATAAGAAAGATCTTTTTTCCATCCAGAAGTAGACTGAAGCAGACATCATAATGAGTGTTTATCATGTCGATCTGTATAATTTTGCCGAGAAACAGGGTGCCTGAGATAAAATCTTATCTCGGCAGTTACTTTACTATCCCGTCAGGTGCACCTCTTTTGATGACGTCAGCTCCTCTTTTGTTGACGTCTGGGTATATTTGAACGAATAGAAATGGGAAAAAAGGTAAATTAAATGATTTTAAACGATCAACATGATAATTAGAATATCATGTTAGTGCCTGATCTCATCCAGTTTATCAGGTTCGGCACGGAAAAAATGAAACCCTCTGCACAGCCTCGGGCTTCATTTTTCTCTCAGCCTCACCTGATAAACCGGATGAGATCAGGCACTAACATGATATTCTCTATTTACTCTTTAATGCCCTCACTACATTGCTTTACAAGCTGCGATACAACCAGTGGCTTTGTGCAGAGAGGCAAGGCAGTCCTATTGAAGACGATTAAACAGCACAGACAGTTTATGCCAACAGCACAGACAGTTTATGCCAACAGCACAGACAGTTTATGCCCATTTGGAATTGCTCGAACAGCAGCGTGAATGTCCGCATGATCTACAAAAACAACAACACGGAGCGTACGTAGAGCACGGAGAGACGGAGAGGATAGTGTGCTGTCTATATGGCAAACCTCATAACACGGATGTATGGAGAGGATAGTGTGCTGTCTATATGGCAAACATCAGTACACGGATGTCATAGAGAGGATAGTGTGCTGCCTATATGGCAACATCAGTACACTGATGTCATGGAGAGGACAGTGTGCTGCCTATATGGCAACCTTCAGTACACGGATGTCATGGAGAGGACAGTGTGCTGCCGATATGGCAACCCTCAGTACACGGATGTCATGGAGAGGACAGTGTGCTGCCTATATGGCAACCTTCAGTACACGGATTTCATGGAGAGGACAGTGTGCTGCCGATATGGCAACCTTCAGTACACGGATGTCATGGAGAGGACAGTGTGCTGCCTATATGGCAACCTTCAGTACACGGATGTCATGGAGAGGACAGTGTGCTGCCTATATGGCAACCTTCAGTACACGGATGTCATGGAGAGGACAGTGTGCTGCCTATATGGCAAACCTCAGTACACGGATGTCATGGAGTGCACACGGATGTCATTGAGAGGACAGTGTGCTGCCTATATGGCAACCTTCAGTACACGAATGCCAACTAATAAGTTATCTCGAAAATTTCAACTTCAATGAATTTGCAGGTCTCGTAGAGCAATACATTTTGTGATTATGTTGACATTGCTTAGTTCGTTTACATTTGATTAATATAGGAATACATTAACAGTTAAACATTTTCATATAATTTGCTATTTTCCTTTGAATTTGGTAACGTAAACAATTACGGAAGAGTCACCGTGTAATTATATGCAAACTTCATTTCTTTCAATGTTTGCCTAAGGTCTAAACTGTATAAAAAGGAACATGAACATACACATCCATGTTTGTATTTGATAATCTTTGATGTCGTATTTAAATAAAATGATGCAAACTTAATTGGTAACGTACGTAACATTTAATACATGAGGTAAAACATATTAGACATAATTTCATGTCTGTTCAAACTTTGTTTCTACCATCGATGATGTCTAAAGGTTATTAGTTTATTAACTTATGTTTTCTAGATGTCTGGTAACACACGGGAAACAGAAACTTATTTTAAAAAACAAACACACAATGCAGTGGACAATACAAGAACCAAACATTGTTCACATCATAGATACATATGCCTGTAATAACATATACGATTTGAAATACTTTAATGTTCTTAATTTCTTAAACGAACCACCTTCATTCAACAAGGTTACGTAAATTACGGTAACGTAGGCTTAACGCAGGTATCCAAGCAATACACATTAAGTGAAGCGAAATTTTGTATTGTAAAAAACATCAATAATGTTCAAAATGAGTTGTTACAATGAATTAGGTCTAAAGGAATGTTGCACTGAAACTTTAATAGTTTATTAGATGATTTGTTCTAAGTTCTTTTAACAATAGACATGCGGAAAATAGAAAATGATTTAAAAAAACACAATGTAACGTGCATTACAAGAACCATACAGTAGTAACATTAAGGACACATATGTCTGTGATTTCTGAAAGGTTTGGAATAAATTCGGATGTAATCTTTTAATGTTCCTAATGTCTTTAAGTAAAAAAACTTAATTTAACAAGGTAACGTAAATTTCGGTAACGTAGGCTTAACAACGCAGGTATTCAAGTTATAACAAGTATGTGAAACGAAAGCTGGTATTATATAAAGCATGACTAATGAAGAAACTTTAAAATACAAACCCTTTCTTTCATACCTTTTTAGTCTTCAAAAGTTTTATAGGCAACGTATTCTACACCCTGTAACACGAGATAACCCCCACGCTCAGATGGTAGACAAGTTGCAAAAGATTACAGACGTAATTTGTTTTCAGAAAAATAGGGTCTTTAAAATTCCCTGGTGTGCGGCCGGGGGTTGGGGTGGGGTAGGGGAGAGGGTTGACCTAATTAGCTTACGGCCTATATGAAATCATCTTACTGAGTGTGTATTTTTACATAACAGTGTTTGAGCTTAGCGGCCTAGGTAGCTCAGTGAAATACCTTGGCATTAGAACAACAGACCTCTGTCCCTCGTGGGTTCGCACCCTCCCGTAGACATTTCTCGTGAGACACGTCACCTTCCTTCTTATCTCCTTCTAATGGAACTTACTCTATATAGCCTAATTTGATGTGTCTCATTTCATTAATTTCATCTGTAAATCAGTCACCCATCTTGCAAGCGGAATCGAAAGTATGACCGTTTTACATGTATATCATTTGGCTTATGAACACTACATAGTGCCATTGCTGTTCAAGAAAGAGTGACCTCGATTCAGTAATTGCAATCCACGATTGTTAAATTAAATGTCAGGAATACATTGTCTGCTATTGTCTCTGTTCCTGTATGGATATATAACCATATTTGGAATGACTGTTTTTATTGGATAATACAAAATACGACACTTACCTTTACTACATCTAAATCAAAGAAATCCAGAAAACTTAGAGAGCATTTCTTTTAAAGGTAAAGCATAATCAGTTGGGGTTGACCAGATAAAGTGCTATTTTTTGAGGAGTTGGTTAAAGTTTAAGGTTCAGTTAAACTTTAATGGACAGTAACATGACTTCGTATACTTAAACTTGTCTCCATACTCACCTTGTGTAAATTGCTATTTCCTTTTCATATTTAACAGATGCCTAATACTGTTAAGGTCAAAGGCCAAAGTCACCAGGAAGTTAAATATGATCATCAAATGATTTCATGTTCTTCGAAATCTTATGCAGAATCATATTAAAGGTCAAACATGTTATATGTTTTCTTTAAAGGTGCAATCAACTGCCCTTGACTTTAATCTATTGCCTAAGACAGAGTTAATTAACAATTGTATATCTCGAATGTATGATAATTGTATTCATTCTACTTTTTGCGTTTCTCCGTCAAGAATGATAAATGAAATCTGCACTGGCGCAGTCATGATATCAACGGTGTTTACGAACACTACGTCACTTTCCACGTGCGGTCCCACCCTTCTGGACTACACGACAGGACAAGCATACGTCTCACACCCACTGATAGGAGGAATGAGACTTACAACGGTAGGTGTACACATCATTCTATTGTTAGCTTACACAAGGGGACTAATTCTACTTATATAGACACACATACTTACAATTCTAGGTCAGACCTGCGTCTCTTAGGCAACACAAGCGATATAATTGTAGAGCAGACTTTAGTATGTTAATGTAACACAAGGGGCATAGCTCTAGAGTAGACATGTGACATCATACACTTTATACATAAATAAGTAACGATGTATCGAAAAACAAATAAAGTCGTACTTGTTTTTACTTTGTAAAACTATTTAAAAAACGACGTCACAGGACGCCCCACAAGGGATTCATGAAAGAAAGAGTTTCATTTGGTTGTCCTGTCCCGAGTAATTGAGTCATATTGTCACGAGTCTTTATTAAAAATTAAAATGAAAGAAGTTATCTATTTTGTTAAAAGTCCAAAAACCCAACGTCACAGAACGACTTTAAAATGGCTTCAAGAACTTGTTCGATGAAGTGTTATTGTTGCTGCGTAAACAAGCAGTAAGTCACGAAACTTTAGTCATAAAAATCAAAACAAATTGTAAGTTATCTACCTCGCAGAAACGTCCAAAACCCTACGCCCAGAAATACTTTAAGAAGGATTCATGTAATGATTCTATAGGGTTACAAAGGGTCCCATAGGGTTCACTTGTCGTTGCGTAATTACGAAGTTAAGTATGGCGGTAAACTGTACAGAAATAAATCTTTTCCCAAAATATCCGAAAGACAGTGTCTTTTCGTCAATTAAATGTTTTATTCATACCATACTGTATTACTTTAATTAATATTTTCTCAGAATACAACCAGTATACAGGTTTTGGTCAAAGACGTCGATCTCGACGGAAAGACTTTTGACACCATCGATTTGCTCAGTTCTAACTTTTCTCTTCAACCCGGAGCCAACGTCACAAACGCTTCTAGTATTGATATTACTCTAAAGAACAAGTTTACGTAAGTATCGCTATAAAAAGGAGTAGGAGAGTGGACCTTTGGAAACACAACTATCACTAATATATATAATATACATAACATTCCTAGCCCCTTCATCTTTTGACATTTTTCTACACAACGTGGATATTGCAAATCAGTAATATACAGGATAACAGTCAGTTGATTTGGCATGTGATAGAGTTAGTTAATAAAATATTCTTCGTGCTAAATAAGGTTTTGCGTTTTTTTAAACCCACTCTCACAGTACCTTACTCGAGCAAGGTACGTTGACAGTATGCCATCCTTCGGAGGGAATGTAAAGCCGTGCCATATGCGGAGAGAGTAATACCATGTTCGTATTAAAGATCTTACTGAACGTTTCTGTCAACCAGTGCTTGTAAACCTTTTCCGTAAACGAGGCTGCTCCGCCTCATAATACTCGAAAAAGGGTGTTGCAATATATAGGAAATAATGCCAAACACAGACTGTTATCACTGCTTACTTGCAGGCAACTAAGTCTAAGACTGCTAGTTTGGTGTGCACCTGGACATTCCGGACCTTTGTGCCATGCTGACAACGGAACTGACCAGTGCTTTACAGGTAATCTAAATGATATTCCGATATAGAACGCGGTTAGTAAAAAGAAATAAACAAGTTTGAATATTAAATTTAATATAATCGTATAACTTAAGTATGTATCTGTATGGAACGCCATGACTGTCTTATGATGTTGCCGATTAATATATGCAGTGCATTTCCCTTTATATGTGGTAGATATTTCATGATATGCAGTGCATTTTTAATTATATGTGGTAAATAAATCTTTATATGTGGTAGAAAAGTATTTATATGCAGTAGATTAATCATTATATGCGATAGATAAGTCATTGTATGCAGTAGATAAACCATCGTTATATGTGGTGCATTTATTACTATATGCAGTAGTTTATCTAATATATGAGGTCCTTTGAACATTATATGAAGTACGTTTGTATTTATATGCAGTGCTTCTGTTGACTTTATTTGTGGTACATATTCTAATATACGTGGTGAATACGTCTTTATATTCGGTGGTTTCAATTACATTATATTCGTTACAAACGGCTTTATACGTGGTGCATTTTTTATGATATGCCGTGCATTTTCTATTATATGCGGTGGTTTTTTCATTATGATGATGAGATCAATCGGAACACTCGTTTTTAAAGATGTTACGATTTAGACTGCTACACAGCGTTTAAATATAAACGACTGCACATTATCGATTATTTAGACCCACAGCAATTGGCCAGTGTATATACACGCTTTACGTAATCAGAGGATTTCCAGTTTTATAAATAGAACAAAAACTGTCTTACTTTTTTCAGTCCAAACCAACCAAGACTGGATTCATTTTAATAATATAAAAAAACACGAACTGTTGAATACAATTAGGTCAAACATAGACACGTTGACTAGATCGGCGTTAGAAAATGGCATATGTTTTGATAACACCCCAGTCCCTTGGAAAATCTCGAAAAATACACCAACCCTTCCTGGAAAAAAATCTCGAAAAGACCCCCTGAACCCCGCTTCCCCACCACCATCCCCTTCAACATATTTTCCTTCCACAGATATTGCGTGGAAAAGTTGAATTAGACCAACAACATTGACACCGGGGTAGGGACTTCAGACAGAACTGGTATAATACCAACATTGGGGATTACCCTAAAAATGATCTCCTGGGGAGGGGATAGACCAATAAATCGATTTTCCTTGGGTGAGCCCGTTGCGACCCTACCCCTACACCGGCGGGGGAAATAATTGATAGGTGCATAATTGTTTTGCGTGTATTCTCTCAGTAATTACTGATATCCTAAAAAAATGGGAAAATCTCCAGCCACCATACCCCGTGTGTTTTTATTCGTTTACCCCTCATTCCCCCCGCAGACATTTCCCCTCATGGAATTTGTGTAGCCCCCCCCCCCCCCCCCCCCAACACCACATTCTCACCGCTGCAATCGCAAGAAAAACAACACCTTCCTTACCACATTCTCACAAAACCGGGAAAATACCATCCCTTTGGGGTGCGGTGTGTTGATGTATTTTGTTCACAACCACACACCCGGAAGCCACCAGGCCATTCTTTCCTTATAAGGACACCGGGTACAGAACTTGGTATGGTACGTACCAACTTGGGGGACTATCCTTGGGAATAAGAGTGATTGTGTATTTAGCGCGTACACTTCCTCAGTAATTGTAATGTATGCATTTATTATATACTTTCACGCGAAATAGTGGATTAAACCCTATATTCACTCCAAAGAAACAAATATTCTCTATCTATTCACTCCACATCAACAAATGTCCTCTATTTATGTATGTCACGCGCGTGCATTGTGTAATCAATATTGAGAAAAAGCCCAACTTGCCATATCTTTTTTATAGAACATAGATCAGACGAGATGCTTGACCATGATCGCAGTTGGAATGCACTTTACGTGAGCGATTTTTTTCGGCCGATAAAATCGACGTTTGACTGTCGCTTGTTCGCTCCTCCTTGTTTGAGTGAAACGGGACATACGCAGTGAAGCAGTCTAGTTAGATTTCCGATAAAATCGTAACATCTTTAAAAAACGAGTGTTCCGATTGATCTCATCATCATAATGAAAAAAACACCGCATATAATAGAAAAAGCACTGCATATCATAAGAAATGCACCACGTATAAAGCCGTTTGTACCGAATATAATGCAATTGAAACCACCGAATATAAAGACGTATTCACCACGTATATTAGAATATGTACCACATATAAAGTCAACAGAAGCACTGCATATAAATACAAACGTACTTCATATAATGTTCAAAGGACCTCATATATTAGATAAACTACTGCATATAGTAATAAATGCACCACATATAACGATAACTGGACCGCATATAATGGTTTATCTACTGCATACAATGACTTATCTATCGCATATAATGATTGATCTACTGCATATAAATACTTTTCTACCACATATAAAGATTTATTTACCACATATAATTAAAAATGCACTGCATATCATGAAATATCTACCACATATAAAGGGAAATGCACTGCATATATGAATCGGCAACATCATAAGACAGTCATGGCGTTCCATATATCTGTGTGTGTGGGTGTATGTTGGTGGTGGGGCGTGGTGTGGGGGCGGGGCGGTCTTAACATCGCATGTACCGATTGGAGTTAACATCACTTTTTTCAATCACATTATTCCAACACCAGGCCGACCGGCCCTAATTCTGCCTTTCAGTTAATGAACGCCAAGCAAGAGAGCTACTATTGTTTGGGGCGTTTGTTTGAGCCAAAGGTCTTTTGGACTGTTAAGACAAAATTCAACTATTACCAAAATAAAAATATATCACTGAAACAGACATTTTTAGTGGTAAATAAATATACCTTACTTTTCCAAATCGGTTGAGAAATAAACATTTCATAAAATGAAAACACTCTGAACGTTTTATAGCAAAATATTAAGGCTAACTGAAATTATCTGATATTATTTGATTTTCTTCTGTCTCATCAACAAGGAATTTACATGGGAAAAGCCCCACCAAAACAACATTTTGGCAGTAAAATATTTAATTTTTAACCGATTTTCAAAACTAAGGTATTTTTATTTACCATTACAAATTCCAGTACCAATGATATATAATTTATGAACCCATTACACAAATTGCTCAAGTTAATGCTGAAAAACCTTTGGCTGAAACAAGCGCCCCAAACAATAGTACCTTTTTATGAAATATGTGGTGTGACCCGTCCGGTGATTTAATCCACGACCTCCCGCATGCGAGGCAAACGCTTTTCCACTAAATCTCATTGGAAAGAACATATTTCGATAAATAAAGCAGTTGTACGCTTTCCTTTGATGAAAACATATTTGAAGTGATACTGTATAACAAATTGTTACTTTTTTGCAGGTTGGGTACGGTGATGATTGCAACAAGCAACTTAATCCGTGCAGCCCGAGTCCTTGCCAGAACAATGGCACGTGCAATACAGGGTCGGACGGAACATACAACTGTTCGTGTCCAGCAGGATATTCCGGTACCACGTGTACAGCGGATATTGACGAATGCGCCTTACACGTATGTCAAAATGGTGGGATATGTACAAATAAGAATGGTTCGTTTAGTTGCTTGTGTAGAGATAACTGGACTGGTGTTATATGTACAGACGAACTGAGTACTGTATGTGACCCTTCCCAGTGTAAGCATGGAGCGTGCATCCCAATGCTGGAGACGGGGGAGATGTTTATATGTATGTGCGAAAGCGGTTGGTCTGGACAGCTTTGCCAAATACATGACATGTGTGTTCCAGAGGCATGTATTCATGGAGGGTGTATTGAAGTACAGAATGAAATGTTGTGCATGTGTCATCGTGGTTACACGGGAGATAACTGTACAGAAGATATAGACGAGTGTGAAGCAAAACCGTGTAGGAATGGAGGCTCTTGTACTAACACTGTTGGAAATTTTTCGTGCAGTTGTTTGTCCGGGTTTTATGGGCAAGAATGTCTAAACGTTTCCAAAAATTGCCAACACATTGATTGCCAGAATAACGGCACTTGTGTAGATTCGGCGGCTGGAGCTAATCAAAACTACACGTGCTTATGTAGTGAAGGCTTTAATGGTACACACTGTGAGTACGCGAAAGATTATTGTGAACACGTGACGTGTGACAATGGCGCAACGTGCTACGAAACATTTCATGATTTTAAATGCAATTGTTCAAAAGGGTGGTCTGGAAAAACGTGTGATGTAGATGTCAACGAGTGCACACAGGCAGTGTGTAAACACAGTACAAACTGTATAAACACACCAGGATCATATGCGTGTTCATGTTCAAATGGCTGGACAGGGCAGAATTGTGACGTGGACGTGGACGAGTGCCATGATTATCCACCATGTCGTTATGGAAATTGTTCCAACTCGGCCGGAAGTTATAAATGCACATGCGCAGATGGATATACAGGCCCGGACTGTAAAATACAGTTGTATTACTGCAAGAATGTGACTTGTAATGGACACGGAACCTGCCAGGAAGGACAGGTAAACTATATTTGCCATTGTTCTCACGGTTATGAAGGTAAAGACTGCGAAACGGACACAGACGAATGTGCTTTTAATATTTGTGGAACACATTCTTTGGGTTGTACAAATTTACCGGGGTCATATAATTGTAGTTGTTCAGTAGGTTGGCAAGGGAGCAACTGCTCTACAGACGTTAATGAGTGTGATGCGCATAAAGTAATTCCTTGCTCGGGCAATGGAAGGTGCACAAACACACTTGGGAGTTTTACGTGTTCTTGTCTCACCGGATTTACAGGTGTTCTCTGTGAAACATTTATTAATGAGTGTAAAAATTTGCTTTGCTACCATGGTGGTTTATGTAAAACATCATTAGACGGACCCACATGCGCATGTACAGATGGCTTTAAAGGAATTAAATGTTTGGAGGACGTCGATGAGTGTGAAAATCTGCCGTGTGCGAACTATGGAAGTTGTGAAAATACCGAAGGGTCGTTTTATTGCAATTGTGTTTCTGGTTGGACAGGAAACACATGTGAAACTGATATTAATGAGTGTTTATCTTCTGTTTGTGAGAATAATGGCGTTTGTAAGAATGGACAAGGCACCTACACATGTACATGTCTAAATAACTTCTATGGAGTTTCATGCGAAATAAAAACATGGGACGTAACTA
>JAWPHD010022692.1:0-24326 GCA_037043455.1 Cyrtodaria siliqua | reverse complement strand
CTTGAATACTTGGATGTCGAATAAAAAACATTAGTTTAGAACAGTAAATGGAATAGCCAAATGAAACAGAATAGAATGTTTTCATACGCTTAGAACCTTTATTAAAATCCTATGCAGTTTTGTTAATTTGAAACATTTGCGTAAAGTTATATAATAAACAGAATAATTAACAGCATAAATTTGATACTGAATTAATGTCACTCGAGGAAGAAAGTGGTAATTCGGTTAGAAAAACTCGTTCTTCGAACTCGTTTTTTTAACCAAATTACCACTTTTTTCCCTCGTGACATAAATTCAGTATCAAATTTATGCTGTTAATTATTCTCTATATATGCGTAAGAACGGAATATTTATGTGTAAGAACGGAATATATATGCGTAAGAACTGAATATATATGTGTAAGAACTGAATATATATGTGTAAGAACTGAATATATATGCGTAAGAACTGAATATATATGCGTAAGAACTGAATATATATGCGTAAAATTGAATATATATTCGAAAGAATGGAATATATATGCGTAAGAACGGAAAATATATGTAAGAACGGAATATATATGTGTAAGAACGGAATATATATGCGTAATAACTGAATATATATGCGTCAGAACGGAATATATGTGCGTAAGAACGGAATATATATGCGTAAGAACGGAATATATATGTGTAAGAACTTAATATATATGTGTAAGAACTGAATATATATGCGTAAGAATGTAATATATATGTCTAAGAACGGAATATATATGTGTATAAACGGAATATATATGTGTAAGAACGGAATATATACGTGTAAGAACGGAATATATATGTGTAAGAACGGAATATATATGCGTTAGAACGGAATATATATGTGTAAGAACGGAATATATGTGTAAGAATATATATGCGTAAGAACGGAATATATATGCGTAAGAACGGAATATATATGTGTAAGAACGGAATATATACGCGTAAGAACTGAATATATATGCGTAATACTGAACATATATGCGTAAGAACGAAATAAATATGCGTAAGAACGGAATATGTACGTGTAAGAACGGAATATATATGTGTAAGAACGGAATATATATGTGTAACAACTGAATATATATGTGTAAGAACTGAATATATATGTGTAAGAACTGAATATATATGTGTAAGAACGGAATATATATGCGTTAGAACGGAATATATATGTGTAAGAACGGAATATATGTGTAAGAATATATATGCGTAAGAACGGAATATATATGTGTAAGAACGGAATATATACGCGTAAGAACTGAATATATATGCGTAATACTGAACATATATGCGTAAGAACGACATATATATGCGTAAGAACGGAATATGTACGTGTAAGAACGGAATATATATGTGTAAGAACGGAATATATATGTGTAACAACTGAATATATATGTGTAAGAACTGAATATATATGTGTAAGAACTGAATATATATGCGTAAGAACGGAATATATATGTGTAAGAACTGAATATATATGCGTAAGAACGGAATATATATGTCTAAGAACGTAATATATATGCGTAAGAACTGAATATATATGTGTAAGAACTGAATATATATGTGTAAGAACTGAATATATATGCGTAAGAATTGAACATATATGCGTAAAACTGAATATATATGCAAAATAACGGAATATATATGAGTAAGAACGGAATATATGTGTAAGAACGGAATATATATGTGTAAGAACGGAATATATATGTGTAAGAACGGAATATATACGTGTAAGAACGGAATATATATGTGTAAGAACAGAATATATATGCGTAAGAACTGAATATATATGTGTAAGAACTGAATATATATGCGTAAGAACTGAATATATATGCGTAAGAACTGAATATATATGCGTAAGAACTGAATATATATGCGTAAGAACTGAATATATATGCGAAAACTGAATATATATGCAAAATAACGGAATATATATGCGTAAGAATGGAGTATATGTGTAAGAACGGAATATATATGTGTAAGAACGGAATATATATGTGTAAGAACGGAATATATACGTGTAAGAACGGAATATATATGTGTAAGAACTGAATATATATGCGTAAGAACTGAATATATATGTGTAAGAACTGAATATATATGTGTAAGAACTGAATATATATGCGTAAGAACTGAATATATATGCGTAAGAACTGAATATATATGCGTAAGTACTGAATATATATGCGTAAGAACTGAACATATATGCAAAATAACTGAATATATATGCGTAAGAACTGAATATATATGCGTAAGAACTGAATATATATGTGTAATAACTGAATATATATGCTTAAAACTGAATATATATGTGTAAGAACTGAATATATATGCGTAAGAACTGAATATATATGCGTAACAGATGAATATATATGCGTAAGAACGGAATATATATGTGAAAAACGGAATATATATGTGTAAGAACGGAATATATATGTGTAAGAACGGAATATATATGTGTAAGAACGGAATATATATGTGTAAGAACGGAATATGTTTGTGTAAGAACGGAATATATATGTGTAAGAACTGAACATATATGCGTAAGAACTGAATATATATGCGTAAGAACTGAATATATATGCGTAACAACGGAATATATATGCGTAAGAACGGTATATATATGCGTAAGAACGGAATATATATGTGTAAAAACGGAATATATATGTGTAAGAACTGAATATATATGCGTAAGAACTGAATATATAAGCGTAAGTACTGAATATATATGCGTAATAACTGATCATATATGCGTAAGAACTGAACATAAATGCGTAAGAACTGAATATATATGCATAATAATTGAAAATATATGCGTAAGAACGGAATATATATGCGTAAGAACGGAATATATATGCGTAAGAACGGAACATATATGCGTAAGAACTGAATATATATGCGTAAGAACTCAATATATGCGTAAGAACTGAACATATATGCATAAGAACTGAATATATATGCGTAAGAACTGAACATATATGCGTAAGAACTGAATGAATATATATGCGTAATAACTGAATATATATGCGTAAGAACTGAACATATATGCGTAAGAACTGAACATATATGCTTAAGAACTGAACATATATGCATACGAACTGAATATATACGCGTAAGAACTGAACATATATGCGTAAGAAACTGAATATATATGCATAAGAACTGAATATATATGCATAAGAACTGAACATATATGCGTAAAAACTGAACATATATGCGTAAAAACTGAATATATATGCGTAAGAACTGAATATATATGCGTAAGAACGGAATATATATGCGTAACAACTGAATATATATGCGTAAGAACGGAATATATATGTGAAAGAACGGAATATATATGTGTAAGAACGGAATATATATGTGTAAGAACGGAATATATATGTGTAAGAACGGAATATATATGTGTAAGAACGGAATATGTATGTGTAAGAACGGAATATATATGTGTAAGAACTGAACATATATGCGTAAGAACTGAATATATATGAGTAAGAACTGAACATATATGTGTAAGAACTGAATATATATGCGTAAGAACTGAATATATATGTGTAAGAACTGAATATATATGTGTAAGAACTGAATATATATGCGTAAGAACTGAATATATATGCGTAAAACAGAATATATATGCGTAAGAACGGAATATATATGCGTAAGAACGGAATATATATTTGTAAGAATGGAATATATATGTGTAAGAACTGAATATATATGAGTTAGAACTGAATATATATGCTTAAGAACGGAATATATATGTGTAAGAACGGAATATATATGTGTAATAACGGAATATGTACGTGTAAGAACGGAATATGTATGTGTAAGAACGGAATATATATGTGTATATATGTGTAAGAACGGAATATATGTGTAAGAACGGAATATATATGTGTAAGAACGGAATATATGTGTAATAACGGAATATATATGTGTAAGAAGTGAATATATATGTGTAAGAACTAAATATATGTGTAAGAACGGAATATATATGTGTAAGAACTGAATATATATGTGTAAGAACTGAATATATATGTGTAAGATAGGAATATATATGTGTAAGAACTGTATATATATGTGTAAGAACGGAATATATATGTGTAAGAACGGAATATATATGTGTAAGAACGGAATATGTACGTGTAAGAACGGAATATATATGTGTAAGAACTGAACATATATGTGTAAGAAATGAATATATATGTGTAAGAACAATAGTCATATTAACAATCATAACAACAAGCCAGATAATATTGTACATATTCTATACGTATTACTATTATAAATAATAATCATATGTACTATCAGATCGCGTAAAAATCTAAGTTATCTCTGTTTCTGACTTGTGCATATCTGTTGAAAGTACGTATACATATGAAAAACTTACGGTGGAACGCATTGTTGGCTTGTCATGGCTTGTACATGCAACTTCTGGGCTCACTTGAGAAGCGATTAACGTTGTGTCTTGATACAGGTTTGCTGCAATAATTATAACAATAGTCATATTAACAATCATAACAACAAGCCAGATAATATTGTACATATTCTATACGTATTACTATTATCAATAATAATCATATGTACTATCAGATCGCGTAAAAATCTAAGTTATCTCTGTTTGTCCTATTTTCCCGTACGCGTATTACGTCCCTTGGCAATGAAATGTCAACAAGTATCATTCTGCGTGCCATAGAGTGCCCGTTTCATTTCTGACTTGTGCATATCTGTTGAAAGTACGTATACATATGAAAAACTTACGGTGGAACGCATTGTTGGCTTGTCATGGCTTGTACATGCAACTTCTGGGCTCACTTGAGAAGCGATTAACGTTGTGTCTTGATACAGGTTTGCTGCAATAATTATAACAATAGTCATATTAACAATCATAACAACAAGCCAGATAATATTGTACATTTCTTTACGTATTACTATTATGAATAATAATCATATGTACTATCAGATCGCGTAAAAATCTAAGTTATCTCTGTTTGTCCTATTTTCCCGTACGCGTATTACGTCCCTTGGCAATGAAATGTCAACAAGTATCATTCTGCGTGCCATAGAGTGCCCGTTTCATTTCTGACTTGTGCATATCTGTTGAAAATACGTATACATATGAAAAACTTACGGTGGAACGCATTGTTGGCTTGTCATGGCTTGTACATGCAACTTCTGGGCTCACTTGAGAAGCGATTAACGTTGTGTCTTGATACAGGTTTGCTGCAATAATTATAACAATAGTCATATTAACAATCATAACAACAAGCCAGATAATATTGTACATATTCTTTACGTATTACTATTATGAATAATAATCATATGTACTATCATATCGCGTAAAAATCTAAGTTATCTCTGTTTGTCCTATTTTCCCGTACACGTATTACGTCCCTTGGCAATGAAATGTCAACAAGTATCATTCTGCGTGCCATAGAGTGCACGTTTCATTTCTGATGTGTGCATATCTGTTGAAAGTGCGTATACATATGAAAAACTTACGGTGGAACGCATTGTTGGCTTGTCATGGCTTGTACATGCAACTTCTGGGCTCACTTGAGAAGCGATTAACGTTGTGTCTTGATACAAGTTTGCTGCAATACTTATAACAATAGTCATATTAACAATCATAACAACAAGCCAGATAATATTGTACATATTCTATACGTATTACTATTATGAATAATAATCATATGTACTATCAGATCGCGTAAAAATCTAAGTTATCTCTTTTTCTCCTATTTTCCCGTACACGTATTACGTCCCTTGGCAATGAAATGTCAACAAGTATCATTCTGCGTGCCATAGAGTGCACGTTTCATTTCTGACTTGTGCATATCTGTTGAAAGTACGTATACATATGAAAAACTTACGGTGGAACGCATTGTTGGCTTGTCATGGCTTGTACATGCAACTTCTGGGCTCACTTGAGAAGCGATTAACGTTGTGTCTTGATACAGGTTTGCTGCAATAATTATAACAATAGTCATATTAACAATCATAACAACAAGCCAGATAATATTGTACATTTTCTTTACGTATTACTATTATGAATAATAATCATATGTACTATCAGATCGCGTAAAAATCTAAGTTATCTCTGTTTGTCCTATTTTCCCGTACGCGTATTACGTCCCTTGGCAATGAAATGTCAACAAGTATCATTCTGCGTGCCATAGAGTGCCCGTTTCATTTCTGACTTGTGCATATCTGTTGAAAGTACGTATACATATGAAAAACTTACGGTGGAACGCATTGTTGGCTTGTCATGGCTTGTACATGCAACTTCTGGGCTCACTTGAGAAGCGATTAACGTTGTGTCTTGATACAGGTTTGCTGCAATAATTATAACAATAGTCATATTAACAATCATAACAACAAGCCAGATTATATTGTAAATATTCTATACGTATTACTATTATGAATAATAATCATATGTACTATCAGATCGCGTAAAAATCTAAGTTATCTCTTTTTCTCCTATTTTCCCGTACACGTATTACGTCCCTTGGCAATGAAATGTCAACAAGTATCATTCTGCGTGCCATAGAGTGCCCGTTTCATTTCTGACTTGTGCATATCTGTTGAAAGTACGTATACATATGATAAACTTACGGTGGAACGCAATGTTGGCTTGTCATGGCTTGTACATGCAACTTCTGGGCTCACTTGAGAAGCGATTAACGTTGTGTCTTGATACAGGTTTGCTGCAATAATTATAACAATAGTCATATTAACAATCATAACAACAAGCCAGATAATATTGTACATATTCTTTACGTATTACTATTATGAATAATAATCATATATACTATCAGATCGCGTAAAAATCTAAGTTATCTCTGTTTGTCCTATTTTCCCGTACACGTATTACGTCCCTTGGCAATGAAATGTCAACAAGTATCATTCTGCGTGCCATAGAGTGCCCGTTTCATATCTGACTTGTGCATATCTGTTGAAAGTACGTATACATATGAAAAACTTACGGTGGAATGCATTGTTGGCTTGTCATGGCTTGTACATGCAACTTCTGGGCTCACTTGAGAAGCGATTAACGTTGTGTCTTGATACAGGTTTGCTGCAATAATTATAACAATAGTCATATTAACAATCATAACAACAAGCCAGATAATATTGTACATATTCTTTACGTATTACTATTATGAATAATAATCATATGTACTATCAGATCGCGTACAAATCTAAGTTATCTCTGTTTGTCCTATTTTCCCGTACACGTATTACGTCCCTTGGCAATGACATGTCAACAAGTATCATTCTGCGTGCCATAGAGTGCACGTTTCATTTCTGATGTGTGCATATCTGTTGAAAGTGCGTATACATATGAAAAACTTACGGTGGAACGCATTGTTGGCTTGTCATGGCTTGTACATGCAACTTCTGGGCTCACTTGAGAAGCGATTAACGTTGTGTCTTGATACAAGTTTGCTGCAATAATTATAACAATAGTCATATTAACAATCATAACAACAAGCCAGATAATATTGTACATTTTCTTTACGTATTACTATTATGAATAATAATCATATGTACTATCAGATCGCGTAAAAATCTAAGTTATCTCTGTTTGTCCTATTTTCCCGTACGCGTATTACGTCCCTTGGCAATGAAATGTCAACAAGTATCATTCTGCGTGCCATAGAGTGCCCGTTTCATTTCTGACTTGTGCATATCTGTTGAAAGTACGTATACATATGAAAAACTTACGGTGGAACGCATTGTTGGCTTGTCATGGCTTGTACATGCAACTTCTGGGCTCACTTGAGAAGCGATTAACGTTGTGTCTTGATACAGGTTTGCTGCAATAATTATAACAATAGTCATATTAACAATCATAACAACAAGCCAGATTATATTGTAAATATTCTATACGTATTACTATTATGAATAATAATCATATGTACTATCAGATCGCGTAAAAATCTAAGTTATCTCTTTTTCTCCTATTTTCCCGTACACGTATTACGTCCCTTGGCAATGAAATGTCAACAAGTATCATTCTGCGTGCCATAGAGTGCCCGTTTCATTTCTGACTTGTGCATATCTGTTGAAAGTACGTATACATATGATAAACTTACGGTGGAACGCAATGTTGGCTTGTCATGGCTTGTACATGCAACTTCTGGGCTCACTTGAGAAGCGATTAACGTTGTGTCTTGATACAGGTTTGCTGCAATAATTATAACAATAGTCATATTAACAATCATAACAACAAGCCAGATAATATTGTACATATTCTTTACGTATTACTATTATGAATAATAATCATATATACTATCAGATCGCGTAAAAATCTAAGTTATCTCTGTTTGTCCTATTTTCCCGTACACGTATTACGTCCCTTGGCAATGAAATGACAACAAGTATCATTCTGCGTGCCATAGAGTGCCCGTTTCATTTCTGACTTGTGCATATCTGTTGAAAGTACGTATACATATGAAAAACTTACGGTGGAACGCATTGTTGGCTTGTCATGGCTTGTACATGCAACTTCTGGGCTCACTTGAGAAGCGATTAACGTTGTGTCTTGATACAGGTTTGCTGCAATAATTATAACAATAGTCATATTAACAATCATAACAACAAGCCAGATAATATTGTACATATTCTTTACGTATTACTATTATGAATAATAATCATATGTACTATCAGATCGCGTAAAAATCTAAGTTATCTCTGTTTGTCCTATTTTCCCGTACACGTATTACGTCCCTTGGCAATGAAATGTCAACAAGTATCATTCTGCGTGCCATAGAGTGCACCTTTCATTTCTGATGTGTGCATATCTGTTGAAAGTGCGTATACATATGAAAAACTTACGGTGGAACGCATTGTTGGCTTGTCATGGCTTGTACATGCAACTTCTGGGCTCACTTGAGAAGCGATTAACGTTGTGTCTTGATACAAGTTTGCTGCAATAATTATAACAATAGTCATATTAACAATCATAACAACAAGCCAGATAATATTGTACATTTTCTTTACGTATTACTATTATGAATAATAATCATATGTACTATCAGATCGCGTAAAAATCTAAGTTATCTCTGTTTGTCCTATTTTCCCGTACGCGTATTACGTCCCTTGGCAATGAAATGTCAACAAGTATCATTCTGCGTGCCATAGAGTGCCCGTTTCATTTCTGACTTGTGCATATCTGTTGAAAGTACGTATACATATGAAAAACTTACGGTGGAACGCATTGTTGGCTTGTCATGGCTTGTACATGCAACTTCTGGGCTCACTTGAGAAGCGATTAACGTTGTGTCTTGATACAGGTTTGCTGCAATAATTATAACAATAGTCATATTAACAATCATAACAACAAGCCAGATTATATTGTAAATATTCTATACGTATTACTATTATGAATAATAATCATATGTACTATCAGATCGCGTAAAAATCTAAGTTATCTCTTTTTCTCCTATTTTCCCGTACACGTATTACGTCCCTTGGCAATGAAATGTCAACAAGTATCATTCTGCGTGCCATAGAGTGCCCGTTTCATTTCTGACTTGTGCATATCTGTTGAAAGTACGTATACATATGATAAACTTACGGTGGAACGCAATGTTGGCTTGTCATGGCTTGTACATGCAACTTCTGGGCTCACTTGAGAAGCGATTAACGTTGTGTCTTGATACAGGTTTGCTGCAATAATTATAACAATAGTCATATTAACAATCATAACAACAAGCCAGATAATATTGTACATATTCTTTACGTATTACTATTATGAATAATAATCATATGTACTATCAGATCGCGTAAAAATCTAAGTTATCTCTGTTTGTCCTATTTTTCCGTACACGTATTACGTCCCTTGGCAATGAATGTCAACAAGTATCATTCTGCGTGCCATAGAGTGCACGTTTCATTTCTGATGTGTGCATATCTGTTGAAAGTGCGTATACATATGCAAAAACTTACGGTGGAACGCATTGTTGGCTTGTCATGGCTTTTACATGCAACTTCTGGGCTCACTTGAGAAGCGATTAACGTTGTGTCTTGATACAAGTTTGCTGCAATAATTATAACAATAGTCATATTAACAATCATAACAACAAGCCAGATAATATTGTACATATTCTTTACGTATTACTATTATGAATAATAATCATATGTACTATCATATCGCGTAAAAATCTAAGTTATCTCTGTTTGTCCTATTTTCCCGTACACGTATTACGTCCCTTGGCAATGAAATGTCAACAAGTATCATTCTGCGTGCCATAGAGTGCCCGTTTCATATCTGACTTGTGCATATCTGTTGAAAGTACGTATACATATGAAAAACTTACGGTGGAACGCATTGTTGGCTTGTCATGGCTTGTACATGCAACTTCTGGGCTCACTTGAGAAGCGATTAACGTTGTGTCTTGATACAGGTTTGCTGCAATACTTATAACAATAGTCATATTAACAATCATAACAACAAGCCAGATAATATTGTACATATTCTTTACGTATTACTATTATGAATAATAATCATATGTACTATCAGATCTCGTACAAATCTAAGTTATCTCTGTTTGTCCTATTTTCCCGTACACGTATTACGTCCCTTGGCAATGAAATGTCAACAAGTATCATTCTGCGTGCCATAGAGTGCCTGTTTCATTTCTGACTTGTGCATATCTGTTGAATGTGCGTATACATATGAAAAACTTACGGTGGAACGCATTGTTGGCTTGTCATGGCTTGTACATGCAACTTCTGGGCTCACTTGAGAAGCGATTAACGTTGTGTCTTGATACAAGTTTGCTGCAATAATTATAACAATAGTCATATTAACAATCATAACAACAAGCCAGATAATATTGTACATATTCTATACGTATTACTATTATGAATAATAATCATATGTACTATCAGATTGCGTAAAAATCTAAGTTATCTCTGTTTGTCCTATTTTCCCGTACACGTATTACGTCCCTTGGCAATGAAATGTCAACAAGTATCATTATGCGTGCCATAGAGTGCCCGTTTCATATCTGACTTGTGCATATCTGTTGAAAGTACGTATACATATGAAAAACTTACGGTGGAACGCATTGTTGGCTTGTCATGGCTTGTACATGCAACTTCTGGGCTCACTTGAGAAGCGATTAACGTTGTGTCTTGATACAGGTTTGCTGCAATAATTATAACAATAGTCATATTAACAATCATAACAACAAGCCAGATAATATTGTACATATTCTTTACGTATTACTATTATGAATAATAATCATATGTACTATCAGATCGCGTACAAATCTAAGTTATCTCTGTTTGTCCTATTTTCCCGTACACGTATTACGTCCCTTGGCAATGAAATGTCAACAAGTATCATTCTGCGTGCCATAGAGTGCCTGTTTCATTTCTGACTTGTGCATATCTGTTGAAAGTGCGTATACATATGAAAAACTTACGGTGGAACGCATTGTTGGCTTGTCATGGCTTGTACATGCAACTTCTGGGCTCACTTGAGAAGCGATTAACGTTGTGTCTTGATACAGGTTTGCTGCAATAATTATAACAATAGTCATATTAACAATCATAACAACAAGCCAGATAATATTGTACATATTCTATACGTATTACTATTATGAATAATAATCATATGTACTATCAGATCGCGTAAAAATCTAAGTTATCTCTGTTTTCTCCTATTTTCCCGTACACGTATTACGTCCCTTGGCAATGAAATGTCAACAAGTATCATTCTGCGTGCCATAGAGTGCCCGTTTCATTTCTGACTTGTGCATATCTGTTGAAAGTACGTATACATATGAAAAACTTACGGTGGAACGCATTGTTGGCTTGTCATGGCTTGTACATGCAACTTCTGGGCTCACTTGAGAAGCGATTAACGTTGTGTCTTGATACAGGTTTGCTGCAATAATTATAACAATAGTCATATTAACAATCATAACAACAAGCCAGATAATATTGTAAATATTCTATACGTATTACTATTATGAATAATAATCATATGTACTATCAGATCGCGTAAAAATCTAAGTTATCTCTTTTTCTCCTATTTTCCCGTACACGTATTACGTCCCTTGGCAATGAAATGTCAACAAGTAGTATCATTCTGCGTGCCATAGAGTGCCCGTTTCATTTCTGACTTGTGCATATCTGTTGAAAGTACGTATACATATGATAAACTTACGGTGGAACGCAATGTTGGCTTGTCATGGCTTGTACATGCAACTTCTGGGCTCACTTGAGAAGCGATTAACGTTGTGTCTTGATACAGGTTTGCTGCAATAATTATAACAATAGTCATATTAACAATCATAACAACAAGCCAGATAATATTGTACATATTCTTTACGTATTACTATTATGAATAATAATCATATGTACTATCAGATCGCGTAAAAATCTAAGTTATCTCTGTTTGTCCGATTTTCCCGTACACGTATTACGTCCCTTGGCAATGAAATGTCAACAAGTATCATTCTGCGTGCCATAGAGTGCCCGTTTCATATCTGACTTGTGCATATCTGTTGAAAGTACGTATACATATGAAAAACTTACGGTGGAACGCATTGTTGGCTTGTCATGGCTTGTACATGCAACTTCTGGGCTCACTTGAGAAGCGATTAACGTTGTGTCTTGATACAGGTTTGCTGCAATAATTATAACAATAGTCATATTAACAATCATAACAACAAGCCAGATAATATTGTACATATTATTTACGTATTACTATTATGAATAATAATCATATGTACTATCAGATCGCGTACAAATCTAAGTTATCTCTGTTTGTCCTATTTTCCCGTACACGTATTACGTCCCTTGGCAATGAAATGTCAACAAGTATCATTCTGCGTGCCATAGAGTGCACGTTTCATTTCTGATGTGTGCATATCTGTTGAAAGTGCGTACACATATGAAAAACTTACGGTGGAACGCATTGTTGGCTTGTCATGGCTTGTACATGCAACTTCTGGGCTCACTTGAGAAGCGATTAACGTTGTGTCTTGATACAGGTTTGCTGCAATAATTATAACAATAGTCATATTAACAATCATAACAACAAGCCAGATAATATTGTACATATTATTTACGTATTACTATTATGAATAATAATCATATGTTCTATCAGATCGCGTACAAATCTAAGTTATCTCTGTTTGTCCTATTTTCCCGTACACGTATTACGTCCCTTGGCAATGAAATGTCAACAAGTATCATTCTGCGTGCCATAGAGTGCACGTTTCATTTCTGATGTGTGCATATCTGTTGAAAGTGCGTACACATATGAAAAACTTACGGTGGAACGCATTGTTGGCTTGTCATGGCTTGTACATGCAACTTCTGGGCTCACTTGAGAAGCGATTAACGTTGTGTCTTGATACAGGTTTGCTGCAATAATTATAACAATAGTCATATTAACAATCATAACAACAAGCCAGATAATATTGTAAATATTCTATACGTATTACTATTATGAATAATAATCATATGTACTATCAGATCGCGTAAAAATCTAAGTTATCTCTTTTTCTCCTATTTTCCCGTACACGTATTACGTCCCTTGGCAATGAAATGTCAACAAGTATCATTCTGCGTGCCATAGAGTGCCCGTTTCATTTCTGACTTGTGCATATCTGTTGAAAGTACGTATACATATGATAAACTTACGGTGGAACGCAATGTTGGCTTGTCATGGCTTGTACATGCAACTTCTGGGCTCACTTGAGAAGCGATTAACGTTGTGTCTTGATACAGGTTTGCTGCAATAATTATAACAATAGTCATATTAACAATCATAACAACAAGCCAGATAATATTGTACATATTCTTTACGTATTACTATTATGAATAATAATCATATGTACTATCAGATCGCGTAAAAATCTAAGTTATCTCTGTTTGTCCTATTTTCCCGTACACGTATTACGTCCCTTGGCAATGAAATGTCAACAAGTATCATTCTGCGTGCCATAGAGTGCCCGTTTCATTTCTGACTTGTGCATATCTGTTGAAAGTGCGTATACATATGAAAAACTTACGGTGGAACGCATTGTTGGCTTGTCATGGCTTGTACATGCAACTTCTGGGCTCACTTGAGAAGCGATTAACGTTGTGTCTTGATACAGGTTTGCTGCAATAATTATAACAATAGTCATATTAACAATCATAACAACAAGCCAGATAATATTGTACATATTCTATACGTATTACTATTATGAATAATAATCATATGTACTATCAGATCGCGTAAAAATCTAAGTTATCTCTGTTTTCTCCTATTTTCCCGTACACGTATTACGTCCCTTGGCAATGAAATGTCAACAAGTATCATTCTGCGTGCCATAGAGTGCCCGTTTCATTTCTGACTTGTGCATATCTGTTGAAAGTACGTATACATATGAAAAACTTACGGTGGAACGCATTGTTGGCTTGTCATGGCTTGTACATGCAACTTCTGGACTCACTTGAGAAGCGATTAACGTTGTGTCTTGATACAGGTTTGCTGCAATAATTATAACAATAGTCATATTAACAATCATAACAACAAGCCAGATAATATTGTACATATTCTTTACGTATTACTATTATGAATAATAATCATATGTACTATCAGATCGCGTAAAAATCTAAGTTATCTCTGTTTGTCCTATTTTCCCGTACGCGTATTACGTCCCTTGGCAATGAAATGTCAACAAGTATCATTCTGCGTGCCATAGAGTGCCCGTTTCATTTCTGACTTGTGCATATCTGTTGAAAGTACGTATACATATGAAAAACTTACGGTGGAACGCATTGTTGGCTTGTCATGGCTTGTACATGCAACTTCTGGGCTCACTTGAGAAGCGATTAACGTTGTGTCTTGATACAGGTTTGCTGCAATAATTATAACAATAGTCATATTAACAATCATAACAACAAGCCAGATAATATTGTAAATATTCTATACGTATTACTATTATGAATAATAATCATATGTACTATCAGATCGCGTAAAAATCTAAGTTATCTCTTTTCTCCTATTTTCCCGTACACGTATTACGTCCCTTGGCAATGAAATGTCAACAAGTATCATTCTGCGTGCCATAGAGTGCCCGTTTCATTTCTGACTTGTGCATATCTGTTGAAAGTACGTATACATATGATAAACTTACGGTGGAACGCAATGTTGGCTTGTCATGGCTTGTACATGCAACTTCTGGGCTCACTTGAGAAGCGATTAACGTTGTGTCTTGATACAGGTTTGCTGCAATAATTATAACAATAGTCATATTAACAATCATAACAACAAGCCAGATAATATTGTACATATTCTTTACGTATTACTATTATGAATAATAATCATATGTACTATCAGATCGCGTAAAAATCTAAGTTATCTCTGTTTGTCCTATTTTCCCGTACACGTATTACGTCCCTTGGCAATGAAATGTCAACAAGTATCATTCTGCGTGCCATAGAGTGCCCGTTTCATATCTGACTTGTGCATATCTGTTGAAAGTACGTATACATATGAAAAACTTACGGTGGAACGCATTGTTGGCTTGTCATGACTTGTACATGCAACTTCTGGGCTCACTTGAGAAGCGATTAACGTTGTGTCTTGATACAGGTTTGCTGCAATAATTATAACAATAGTCATATTAACAATCATAACAACAAGCCAGATAATATTGTACATATTCTTTACGTATTACTATTATGAATAATAATCATATGTACTATCAGATCGCGTAAAAATCTAAGTTATCTCTGTTTGTCCTATTTTCCCGTACACGTATTACGTCCCTTGGCAATGAAATGTCAACAAGTATCATTCTGCGTGCCATAGAGTGCCCGTTTCATATCTGACTTGTGCATATCTGTTGAAAGTACGTATACATATGAAAAACTTACGGTGGAACGCATTGTTGGCTTGTCATGGCTTGTACATGCAACTTCTGGGCTCACTTGAGAAGCGATTAACGTTGTGTCTTGATACAGGTTTGCTGCAATAATTATAACAATAGTCATATTAACAATCATAACAACAAGCCAGATAATATTGTACATATTCTTTACGTATTACTATTATGAATAATAATCATATGTACTATCAGATCGCGTAAAAATCTAAGTTATCTCTGTTTGTCCTATTTTCCGTACACGTATTACGTCCCTTGGCAATGAAATGTCAACAAGTATCATTCTGCGTGCCTTGAGTGCACGTTTCATTTCTGATGTGTGCATATCTGTTGAAAGTGCGTATACATATGAAAAACTTACGTGGAACGCATTGTTGGCTTGTCATGGCTTGTACATGCAACTTCTGGGCTCACTTGAGAAGCGATTAACGTTGTGTCTTGATACAAGTTTGCTGCAATAATTATAACAATAGTCATATTAACAATCATAACAACAAGCCAGATAATATTGTACATATTCTATACGTATTACTATTATGAATAATAATCATATGTACTATCAGATTGCGTAAAAATCTAAGTTATCTCTGTTTGTCCTATTTTCCCGTACACGTATTACGTCCCTTGCAATGAAATGTCAACAAGTATCATTCTGCGTGCCATAGAGTGCACGTTTCATTTATGATGTGTGCATATCTGTTGAAAGTGCGTATACATATGAAAAACTTACGGTGGAACGCATTGTTGGCTTGTCATGGCTTGTACATGCAACTTCTGGGCTCACTTGAGAAGCGATTAACGTTGTGTCTTGATACAAGTTTGCTGCAATAATTATAACAATAGTCATATTAACAATCATAACAACAAGCCAGATTATATTGTACATATTCTATACGTATTACTATTATGAATAATAATCATATGTACTATCAGATCGCGTAAAAATCTAAGTTATCTCTGTTTTCTCCTATTTTCCCGTACACGTATTACGTCCCTTGGCAATGAAATGTCAACAAGTATCATTCTGCGTGCCATAGAGTGCCCGTTTCATTTCTGACTTGTGCATATCTGTTGAAAGTACGTATACATATGAAAAACTTACGGTGGAACGCATTGTTGGCTTGTCATGGCTTGTACATGCAACTTCTGGGCTCACTTGAGAAGCGATTAACGTTGTGTCTTGATACAGGTTTGCTGCAATAATTATAACAATAGTCATATTAACAATCATAACAACAAGCCAGATAATATTGTACATATTCTTTACGTATTACTATTATGAATAATAATCATATGTACTATCAGATCGCGTAAAAATCTAAGTTATCTCTGTTTGTCCTATTTTCCCGTACGCGTATTACGTCCCTTGGCAATGAAATGTCAACAAGTATCATTCTGCGTGCCAAAGAGTGCCCGTTTCATTTCTGACTTGTGCATATCTGTTGAAAGTACGTATACATATGAAAAACTTACGGTGGAACGCATTGTTGGCTTGTCATGGCTTGTACATGCAACTTCTGGGCTCACTTGAGAAGCGATTAACGTTGTGTCTTGATACAGGTTTGCTGCAATAATTATAACAATAGTCATATTAACAATCATAACAACAAGCCAGATAATATTGTAAATATTCTATACGTATTACTATTATGAATAATAATCATATGTACTATCAGATCGCGTAAAAATCAAAGTTATCTCTTTTTCTCCTATTTTCCCGTACACGTATTACGTCCCTTGGCAATGAAATGTCAACAAGTATCATTCTGCGTGCCATAGAGCGCCCGTTTCATTTCTGACTTGTGCATATCTGTTGAAAGTACGTATACATATGATAAACTTACGGTGGAACGCAATGTTGGCTTGTCATGGCTTGTACATGCAACTTCTGGGCTCACTTGAGAAGCGATTAACGTTGTGTCTTGATACAGGTTTGCTGCAATAATTATAACAATAGTCATATTAACAATCATAACAACAAGCCAGATAATATTGTACATATTCTTTACGTATTACTATTATGAATAATAATCATATGTACTATCAGATCGCGTAAAAATCTAAGTTATCTCTGTTTGTCCTATTTTCCCGTACACGTATTACGTCCCTTGGCAATGAAATGTCAACAAGTATCATTATGCGTGCCATAGAGTGCCCGTTTCATATCTGACTTGTGCATATCTGTTGAAAGTACGTATACATATGAAAAACTTACGGTGGAACGCATTGTTGGCTTGTCATGGCTTGTACATGCAACTTCTGGGCTCACTTGAGAAGCGATTAACGTTGTGTCTTGATACAGGTTTGCTGCAATAATTATAACAATAGTCATATTAACAATCATAACAACAAGCCAGATAATATTGTACATATTCTTTACGTATTACTATTATGAATAATAATCATATGTACTATCAGATCGCGTACAAATCTAAGTTATCTCTGTTTGTCCTATTTTCCCGTACACGTATTACGTCCCTTGGCAATGAAATGTCAACAAGTATCATTCTGCGTGCCATAGAGTGCCCGTTTCATATCTGACTTGTGCATATCTGTTGAAAGTACGTATACATATGAAAAACTTACGGTGGAACGCATTGTTGGCTTGTCATGGCTTGTACATGCAACTTCTGGGCTCACTTGAGAAGCGATTAACGTTGTGTCTTGATACAGGTTTGCTGCAATAATTATAACAATAGTCATATTAACAATCATAACAACAAGCCAGATAATATTGTACATTTTATTTACGTATTACTATTATGAATAATAATCATATGTACTATCAGATCGCGTACAAATCTAAGTTATCTCTGTTTGTCCTAATTGGTCTATAGATAGCTTACGACAACATTACAATTGCAAGATACTCAACTTGCCTTAATCCACGAACGGAAAAACTTCCCCAAATACCCTTCCCGGGACTCCCGGCACCAAGGGCGCCGCCAAATACACCCGTACAAGCAAGAGTCACACAGAGTTACTTCCTCTTTCCGTCGTGGCGTCATAGGTAAAGAACGCGATAAATCGACGGTCTCAAAATATTTGTCTTTTTCCACGTAACAAATGGTTTTAATTGTTTTATTACTTTAATTTTACTTCCCATATGTTATTTTCTTACGAGTTTATGATCGTAATTGGTGTTTTTTACACCGGCTTTGTTCTTTACGCAGTTAATTCAGACCGCAATTCGTAAACAACCATATGCTGTCTACTTCCGGTTTACCAACATTTGTAAATTCTGTCGAAGAAGTTTTGAATTTGACACCGGAACGTAGACACCCCTCCTACTCGTGTCAACACTCCAGTAAATAGTTTTCTTATATTATTGGGTTCGTGTTGTTTGTTATATAATCACAGTTGGTGCTTTTAGAACACCTTCTGCTGTTATTTTCTATATTTCAGTAACAGCAATTGGGAGTGGGACCTTAGTCTAATTGGGAGTCGGGCCCTAGCCCACTACGGCCCGTCCGGACTCCCAGGGATTGGAAACATCACCCGTACGAAGTCCTGACCTTCTATCGGTGATGTCCCCCAACCCAGCCATATGCAGTCCCATTCCCCACCCAACTCCTGTGAAGGAAACATCAATGGGGAGTCGGGCCCTAGCCCACTACGGCCCGTCCGGACTCCCAGGGATTGGAAACATCACCCGTACGAAGTCCTGACCTTCTATCGGTGATGTCCCCCAACCCAGCCATATGCAGTCCCATACCCCACCCACTCCTGTCCGGGGGACCATGGTGACTCAGATAACTTTCTACCTCGTGGGTACACTGTTGGAGTGGTCGCATTCGCTTGGAGACAACCAAATAGCCCGCTTAGCTCAGTCAATGAACGACGTCGACTATCTTGCGCTCACTAAAGAAAGTCCCGTACCCCACCCACTCCTGCTCAAGCTACCAGGTAGTGCGGGGGTCACGCCGACTACAAACTCTCTGCCTCATGGGTAATCTGAAGGTCCTCAGAACAGATTCCATTCACTCCTCCAGGTCACCTTTCAGAGAGTCAACACACAGAGGGCGGTCTAGGAGCAACCGTCACCTGTCTAGAGACAGCTCAGGTAATACTTCCTCAGCTGAAATTTATGCTTTTAAGCACGGCCTAGGGCCGAAAGGGTATTCTTACGGTATTCTTACTGTATTCAATACCGTTGTTATGGTTAGGGCCACCTAACGAAGGATATAGTCTCTTCTGAAGGTCTCTGCTAGTATAAAATCCAGACTAGTTGTCTGGAGGGAAGCTAAATAAGACTTCTTTCTATGATATGGGAAGAGGACTTAGGTTTATGTGTTGGTACTCACATGTAAGGGAAGTTTCTGTCATGGGTCACAATTATCTGTTATTATAATTTCTTACGTGTTGTATAATCACAGATTAAATAGAATAGAATAGAATATTTTATTGTTATATTCATAACAATGTGAACATGACATTGAACTAACAGGTAATCAAATCATATGATAGCAATTAAGAAATAAAGATAAACATATGGATTACCTGTCAGGAGGGCCGAATGGTCTAATGCGCCAGACTCAAGGTTATACCTTCATAAACGAGTGTTCTGGTCCACGACCTTACACGTGGTTTCAGATCCCACTTCTGACACATACTTTTAACATACTAGTAAAATGTGTCAGAGACACTTTCCTTGTTCTTCCTTTTCAGTGTGGTGTCAGAAACACTTACCATCAATAGGACTGAGACCTCTTTAGGAAATCATACTTTCCTAGACGGTGCTCCCTACTGGGAAAGGCCTTTTTAATTCATAGGGAAGTCATATCTTCCTACTGACAGGGCGCTCTATACAGGCCATCTACATCAGAGAAGGTAAATTATCGAAGTCTTATCTCTGATTCTGATTAATAGCAGGCCTGGTGGTATTCTATTCTCAAATAGAATTCATTCTTTTGTCGAACAGAATTACCCTTTTTTCCAAGTTGTTGCAACATTTGTAAACACTTCTTAAGCATTGTCTACCTATGTTCTCGATTTTAGAAACTTATTTAATGCTTTTATATCTTTGAATATCTCGGCGTTTACAAAAAGCGTTAAGAGTATTCAATTTAAAGTATTTCCTCTCATGGTTTGCTTTATAACCACTACAGGAATCTGATACTTGTCTTAAACTAAAGATTCTTAGTGAATTACTTTGTTCTTTTCTGTCCTTACGGACTTAACTACAGAACTTGTTTTGCAGGTAACCTCGATAGAAGTCGATACCTGCTGTCGAGTTCCGTCACAAGAATATCAAGGATGATGTAAGTGACTACGGCTTCTCCGTCATACTCTAATGATTAGGGTAAGAATTCATGGCCTTCGCCATAACGTGCATAGGTTTCAGCGTTAATTGTAGCCACAGTCTTAAGAAGTAAATCAGTTTATTTCTTTCTGTATATGGTTTTCCTTATCAGGACACCTAATTCAACTTGTCCTATCGCCTTGTTGAGTACTGTTTGTGGCAGGACTAAGATGATTATTGCCAGTCTATGGATTATGCTCATCAGACTTGCAGGTATATGAGCATTTATTTTATTTAGCGCCGGTAGTATTTATATCAAGGGGTGTCATTAAGAGGTAGGCGGTTAATTCGCCCTGCTACTTAAACCTTTCTACCAGGCTAATATGAATACTTTTACTAATATTGTATACTAGTATCTATCTAATACCCGGCTACTTTGCTCTGTGTGCCTCTAATTTGAAAAGTTAATGATATCTATGTACATGTATATCACCACCTTTTTTGAGGTAAGTTATATAAATTAATTACAGTGGCAGATGCTGTTTTATTCATTTGCACATGCAGTTGCTGGCTGAGTCTTCCTTTTGCTGGTAAGTTGATATGGGGGACTTCCGTGGCTGAGTGGTTAGTCTCTTACTTGATATCACTGCCACTCACCTCTGTTTTATGATGGTGTCCCGGTTAGCTCAGTTGATAGAGCTTTCGCCCTGTAAGGGAGGAGTCCGGTTTTACGTGTCCCATACCAGCCACAAAGACAACTGGCATGTTGTTGTTTTTTGTTTGTTTTTTTTGTTTTTTTTTGTGGATATTATGATATACCTTATATTTCATTGTTTGTGTTTCACTTGTGAAATATCGACAGACATAATGCCGCTGTTGACCTTTTGTCGTCTCTGTTTTAGCGCATTATGTTTTGCTGCTTAAGTATCAAGGTTAGAGTACATAATAAGTTATTAATAGAATCATTTTTGGTTTGTCGTGAATATAAGGATTTTCTTATTAGAAAAACTTATTTTCACCAGAGCCTTAGCACGAGTGTATTATGCGTGTTTTCTCACTGATACACCTGTGGGGTTTTGGGATTACCCTAGGGTTGATTAAGGTCTCCTTCTGTACCGCTTAAATCTCCACGGGGTACCTCCAGAGCCGGAGCTGCAAAGCGAAGGCGACGGTACTAATGAGCGGGCAGCCAAGCACGGGCTGCTCTCCGCCCCCGGTTTACACCTGTTAGGCAGTTTCAGTAAGTTCGGAGTAATCGGCTTCAAAGCCGCTATCCTCAACCCTAAGTGGGTTTGTTCGCGGTTCCTCTGACTAAGCCTTGTCTGATGGAGTTCTTCGCCATTCATCTCTTACCTCTGGGGTTGCGTTCCTTGTGTAGCTTATTAGATGCGGTTGCAGGACATAACACTCCTTTTCTTGCAGCTAAGATCATTGTCCAGTTTCTAGATTCCTTACCCCTCCCACTTCTCCATACAGTCATACAGTTAATGGGCTGTAGTGCCAGGGTTCGTTCTCCATTAGCCCTAGGGGTACTGATGATAGTTGGCGTATTTGTTTTTCATACCCCCTCCTGTTTAATATTGCTAGAACCAGGATACATTCTCCTTGTTTTCTATCAGTTTAGAGAGTAGGTCTATCAGTATGAGTAAGTTCCTAACATTATGGTAGGCTATACTATGGTTAGACCCGGCTTCTAATCCGTACATTAATTATGCCATAAGAGCCGGACTTCTCTTTTTGAAGTCTTTCCTTCAGGCAGTTTGAGATACATCTGGCATCTATTTATTTATTGGTTCTATATGCCACATTCGTATGGAAACACAGTTTCTTTTCGGCTAGATCTTTTACTAGAACACAGATTTGCGGGTGAATGCGTGTGCACAACCACATTCAAGGTGACATTCTGCCTTGGTCAGAACAAGGGGGGGGGGGGGGGGGGTGCGTGCCCATACACAGCCACATTCAAGGGGACATTCTGCCGTGGTCTAGGGGTTTCGTAGAGCTGCCCTAAATGCATGTCTAAGGATCTCTCAGTTTGGCTTAGAGGGCCACATGGTAGGTTTGTTCACTAACTAGGTGTGTTGCCCTGAATAAATAAATTCTTTTATTATTTACGCCTGGTTTATTTACGCCTGGTTTTATTTATGCCTGGTTTTTGGCCAGACGGACTCAATTACATATTACGCCTCATTTTACGCCTGGTTTCTACATTCTTATCAAAACCACCTGTACGCCTGGTCACCATCAAAATTACGCCTGGTTTAGTTATCAATATTACGCCTGCTTACGGGCGTCGCAGTTCGTACGGGCAGCACTTCTGTCCATCTTGATTTCTTCCCTAAGCGGGGTTTATATCAGGTTTTACAGTCTACCTCTGCCACTGATTCATTCGGAATCAGTATGCAACCTCACGTTTGTCGATTCAAACTACATCTTCAGACTTCAGTTTCTGTAATAGTTGCTCACACAATTGTACCTCTAGGAGGTCCTTCACTGGGCTACTCTGAGGTCACAGAGGTTTAGCTGGTTAGAATAAGTGTAACGCATTGTTTGTTTACACTCCCACCGCAGTCGGAGTTGGGTTTTTTCTTGTTTCCCACTTTGAGCTTATATCACTCCCCTTCTTAGTTTAGAATACTTAGAAGTTAAAGTGGCTCTTTTTGGCCTGTTTGACTTCTGTTCTCCGGCCCTCCTTTGAACTTTTCGGTTAATCTTAGATAGACTACCCTTTAGACTATCTTCTTTTAGCCTTGTGGCTCAGATTTAGTGAGCCCATTCTAGGAACTGAAGTGTCATCAGGCTCATGCTACTAAAGGGATCTCGTTTAACCCCTTCTGGGGATATTCCAGTAACAATCTGTTTGGTTTTGTCTGGGTGTATACCTAATGCAACTCCAATAAGGCTACTTAAGTCAGAGCCTTTATATTCTTAAAATTCACAAATTATTTGTTAGATTCTATCTTAAATAATTTTTCACTGGGTCCAGTTCTTACTACCCAGTCAGTCATGGGGTTGTGCTGCTCTGCCAGTTAGCTGACTTGGCCTTGCCCAAGTCTGTAACTTTGGGCATACAAATCGGTTGCAGTTTTATTTATTATTTTGCTTATCTTGGTTTGTAAGCACTTCATACCACTATGTTCCAAAGGTGTTTGGTTTATACATATTGTATTG